>CM034314.1:99643651-99682726 GCA_019925795.1 Dendrobium chrysotoxum
AAACCATGATGTAGGTGTTGTTCAGGTCCGAATCAATCAGGAGATAAGACAATAGAGGTATTCTTTTGTAGTCCAACATTTTCTTATGTTTTAATGTTTATGAATTTGAATATGGATTATTTTAAATAGATCTTTTGGAAAAAATGAAAAGTGAAAAATTCTTCATATATGTGTATTTTATTATATTATTCTTGGATGTGTAGTAGCTTTGATAATGAAAATTTACAGCTAAGATAATTAGGGTTAGGATATAATTCTTTCGTTAGACCCTATGACATGACATATTCAATCTTATTCATGTTCATTTTTAGTATCAGAGCAAATTTGATCCTAAGTCTATTAAGGACATATTTATTGAATGCTCCCCAAATTAAAAAGGGCACAAATGATATTCCTTGCTCACTAAAAAAGTTTATAATTTTATGGATGTAATATAAAATCCGAAAAACATCGAATCGTAAGCATCGCACAAATTTCGATGCACTACGACGAAAATAGTCAAATTTTCAAAGTTGTCGGATTTCAACGAAATTAATTTTATAAAATTGTACATTAAATTTCGATCAAATCGATATAAAGGACTTATAGTAAATTTCGCATGATTTGGGAGTTAAAAATCGTCGAGGTTTCATAAAATCAAAATTACTAAATAGCCCATCATAGTCTTAAGGGAATTAAAGCATGTAAGGGCAAATTGGTACTTTGGAATCTTCTCCTAACCGTCCAAGCCTTAAGGGACCGAAATCTATTTGGTTCCTTTCATTTTCGCACACCTGTTCCGTTCAGCCGAACGCAAGGAGGCGGACACAAGGGGCGACGGGACACTCCTTGGACGGCGGCGACGGCGGTTTTCCGGCGGCGGTTCTTGGAGGGAATCTAAGGGAAAACCTTGGGAAGGAATAAGGTGAGTTCCTAATATGAAATTTCATTGTTTTCCCTTAGATTCTTTGATGAAAATTTTTAGGGTTTTATGAAAACTTCAAATTTTAAAGGGAGAATGTTAGGGAATGATTAAAGATGCTTCTTATCCAAAAAAATTAAGTTTTTCCCAAATGTTTCTTAGGGTTCCGAAATTAGGGTTTTCTGATTTTTCAATTTTAATGAAAATTCCTTAAAGAGTATTATTCCAAATGATCTTAGGAAGGTTTTTAATGGTAGAAATTAGGGTTTTTCACAAAAAATTTTATTTTTCTAATTTTATAATTTAAGAAATCCGATAATAGAAAACCCTAATTATTAAATAGATAATGGGGAAGTTTTGGCATGCAATTGTATTGGAATTTGTGAGATTTATGTTTCCAAAAATTAGGATTTTTAGGGCAAACCGAAATTTAAATTATTTTTAATTAAGTTAGGCAATTTGAATGAATTAGAAAGGGAAAATGTGAGAAATTACAAAAAATTAGGAATTTGAAAATTAAGGATTATTTAAATCCAAAATTAAATTAATTCTTTATTTAATGGAAATATAGAAGGTATCGTGATTAAGGAGTTAGTATTAATGTTTGACATTTACACTTAATTTTAGGTGTTGATTATAAAGGAACACCACAAGCATAAGCGGCGTCGTAAAAGGTTTACTTTGCTTTTGAGGTAGGTATTCTTATTTCTTTTAAATCATAAGTCTTCTATTTAAATGTTAAAAATACATATGCTTTATATATTTCATATTTCATACTGCAGCAAATGATGATAGTTAATGTGGCATATTTTCTCTTTTAGTTATATTTAAATGTCAACATGTAAAACTTCATGAAAACAGCATAGTAGAATGAACATGAAACAACATTAGACAAGCATATATGATTGCATGAATGATTTAATGTTCCTATGATAAGTATTGAATGATTGAATGTGTATGATGATCCGGAGTACCAAATGGTAAAAGGTTCTTCGGAGTAAATGGTAAAGGGCTCTCCGGAGCAAATAGTAAAGGGCTCTTCGAAGCAAATAAATGAAATGAATGGTCAAATTTGAATGTGTACCTGATCAGTACAAAAATATTGGTACTTCCGGGACGAATATATAAAACTAAGACTAAATATTCTATACTTCTATGCATATAAGAATTAAAGGAAAAGTTATGAAAAATGAGAAAGTTATGGTTATATGTAAAGATTAATGAAAAATATACATTTAGGATGTCGTACAGAATATGCATATCCAAAGGTCAAATTATGACTTTTATTGCTGTAATTTCTTCTGAAAATAATTTCAGCATTGTCATATGAAAGTTACATGCATAATATTTCTTCTTCCTTGCTTTACGAATTTAATAGAAATATTTATTACCTGCTGAGCGATAGCTCATCATTTTTGTGGGAATACTTTTCAGGAGAACCTGCTAAAAATTGATGGCTAATAGACCTGTTACATACCAGCATAGAGCAGTGCAAGGAAACAGGTTCTTATGGTTATGTTATGTCATGTGTTCGTTTATGTGTTGTGGACTGCTATAGTAGTTTTGTTTTATGTTATGAAAGATTGGTTGTTTTGATGTAATAGTGATGGTTGAAGTGGAAGTTTAGTGGCTCTTTTAGATTTTTGAAGTTGCATGAATATTTGAGTTTATAAATGTGGAAATGTTAAAATGAAAGTTTTTGTAACTACCGTGCGACCGTCAGTTCCCGCCTCGTTAAATCGGGCTCACCGGGCCGGGTCATGACATGTAACTTCTTTAAACACCAACCTTAATTATCCAAACATAAAATTCAGTAGGAGGAAATTCAAGGACAAGAATTTTTAAGGTAGGAACTTATTTCTCATCCATTATTCTCTCTCATCAAACCCACATACAACGAACATTCCTTGTGTCCTCTCATATAAGCTGATAAAGCCTCATCAAAGCCACAAACTTCCTCATCACCTTATTGGTACATCCAACCTATTGAAGTCTTATCATAACTGCAAACTCACTCATCACCTTGTTAATACACCCAACCTATACAGAATTGGCTTCACGTCTACACTAGGAGATAAAAAGGTCTAGGAAGGGGAGCAATCAGCATATACTCAGTACATCCAAGAACTCGAAGTTGGTTCAAGGACAAATAAACTACAACCTGGTAAGAATGAATTCATAGATGATGATACTAATCTGCATTGTCCTATTGCCGTAAGGAAAGAAGTGGGGTCATGCAACAAAACATTCAATTTATGATTTTATAGATTATAAAGGGTTTTCACCTGGATTTTTGATGGTTTTATTACTTGAAAAAATATAGACTTTAAATAATATTCATGAAACTTTCACAACCTCCAAGTGGTGGACAGATGTAATGGAAACTACAACTTAGAAAAGAATAGTTACATAGGAAGTTTGTAAACTTCCACTTAGAAAAAAAAATTGTTTCAATGGAAATGGACCTTTACAATCAAACGGAAAGCGTATGACAACGTAGATAAATATAAAGCCCGCCTTGCCGTAAAAGAGTAAACAAAATTATATGATATTGACCATAAGAAAACTCTCTCTCATATTAAACTCGAACACAATTTAAGTTTTGCTTCAATGGAAAAAGTGGATTGGCCTGTACATCAATTTAAAATTAAAAAAGGCTTTTCCTTAGTGAGGACCATAAGGAAAAAATATATATGGAGATTTCACTTGGATTGAAAAATCGGAGAAACACCAATGAGATATATACTCAGAGAAGCATGAAATGGCCTTAAGCAGTCTCCTCGTTCCTGGTTTGATAGATTTTTCAAATTAATTGAAAAGTGAGTACACTCAATACTAAGTTGATCAAAATCTCATTATCAAACATCCACCTAAGATAAAAAAAGTGATTTTGATCATGTGCATAGATAACAACAAATTAAAAAGTGAATTAAGTGAAAAGCTAACTAGGTTAAAAAGTTTTAAGGAAAGAAAATTTTAGGTAAAAAGTTTGAAATTTTTAAAATACTTTCATAGCATGAAAGTGGCAGGACCAAAATAAGGAATTGTTAATAAAATATATTCTTGATTTAGTTTAAGAAACAGGAATGTTTGGATGTAAACTCACTGAAACTGCAATATACCCAAAAAAAAAATTTTGGGATCATCACTAATAGTGCGCACATTGATAACAAAATGTGTGCCTTGTGGGCGAACTCTTCCACCTCTATCTCACCCATTCTAATATTGGGTTTCTTATTAGTTTAGTAAGCCAGTACATGAATAATCCTATTGAAGACCATATCAAAGCTATTAACCATATTCTAACGTTTCTTAAGATGACACCAAAAAAGGCATACTCTATAAAAAGATGTCCGACAAGTAAATTGAATTTTTCACAAATACTGATTAGGTTGGAGACACATCAGACCAAAGATCCAACTCTGATTATTATTCTTATGTACATGAACAACTAGATATATGGAGATGAAAAAAATAATAAGTGGTTCAAGAAGTAGTGATGAAGCATAATACAGGGCAGTGGCACTTGGCACTTTTTCAAAGGAATGTGATTAAAAGATTGTTAGAATAACTAAAACATCAAGATTAAAAAAACAATCTCTAAAACTATACTATAACAATCGAGATGCCATAATTATTACAAATAATAATGTTTAGCATGGCAGGACTAAATATGTTAAGATGATTGATATTTCATCTCAAAAAAATGACAGGACTAACCCAACCAAATTATATTGCAATAAACTCTCAAATTATGTATATACTCACCAAAACTTTACCTATAATGCATTTTGATAATATAATCAATAGAAAGTACATAATAAGCATATAGAACCAACTTGATGGGTGAATGACGAAATAATTTAAAAACTGTAGCCGCACCTTTCTATCTATAGCATTCCCAAATTTGAGGATGATAAATTTTCATCTACAACAATTAAGCAACCTGTGGATAGTTGCTTTCATCTATAACAATTGAATAATTTGTGGTCAACATTTCATCTACACTAATCCAGCAATCCATGGACAACATTATTCTATTTTCTATGTAGTTAATTATAAATTTCAGAATTAAATACCGATTTCTATATTAATTTCTTTTTAAAAAAATTGTTTCTCCATCTATTTATATGCAACTTCTTAACTTTTTACATATAATAAATGAATAAAATCTAGTCACAAAATTTCTCATTTCTGCTCCATAATCTTCTCATTCTAAATTTCATGTCAAAAAATTAGATCTACCTAGAATTTTATTATTTTCTGGTTAAACTCTACCACCCCCACATCCTACTATAAATAAGGGATCAAAATTCTATAAATAATATTAGGCTATTGAATAAAATTTTTCCTATGGATGTGAAAACATTTTTTCCCTTTCCAATCTTTCCGAGATGTGATGTCCATATTCCAATGCGAGATCTTTTTTTTTCTTCTTTCCCTTTTCTCATCATGTTAATCAACTCATTCATCGATATTCCCATTTTATGCATGAAACCTTCAACAATTGTATCCTTATTTGATCTCAAGCTCTTGGAAAATTTCTCCTTGGAGACCTATAGTTGTCCAAAAGATTCAAATCCTTTATTTAATGTTTCATCAAAAGTAGTAAATAATTAATTGTGTTTTATAACTTGCATCCTTCAGGATTTTCATGAAAAAAATTTTCTTCCAATTTGTTTAATATTATTTGCATTGTGTTAAAAAATCCAAGAAAAAAATGGTTTGCATCATTTTACTTAGACATTGATGTATCTCATAACAACAATTTGCATTAAAAATCCTAGACCATAATACATTCTCTATCCATTAGTCAATGAAGTTGTATCTTCATCAAATTAGCATCATTCCAACTATATAAGGTTTACCTAATGGATTTTACTTCTCCAGCCACTCCTGTTGAAAGCTTCATGATGTGTTAACCCTAAATTATACAAGTCCTAAAATAAAACCTTTGGCAATTTTATTTTTTCTATGCCATGTTTACTTCCAAATATTTTCATTGTTTTTATAGAATTGCTTTATAGGTAGCATATTCTAACCTTGGTGTCCATGCCCAAACCACCTAATTTTAATTTTAACCATTTTATTTTACTGCAAAGTGAATGTACCTCAATTTCTCTAACTAAGCAATTTTTTATTGCAAAGTGCTCTTGAAGCACTCTCCATCTTAACTATGTTTTGAAATTGAGCAATTAGAAGTCTGCCTCAAGACTCGCTTCAATGCAATTTAAAAAAAAAGACAATGAGTCGTACGCCTAATACTTGCTATATGAGGCTTATACCTTAGTAGGGGAGAGGCACGCCTCAGCACAATTTTGAAAAGATAGAGTTTAGGCTTTTTTTTAAATTATATATATATATATATATATATATATATAAACATATTCACTATACCTAAATCCAACCAAACTTCAAAGAACCTCATGTCCTCAAATTCAAGCCGCACACCACAAAACTTCACACACACACACTCTATTCTGCTGAGTTACTGTTGTTGTTGTTGCGTCATCGCCGCTACTTATCCTTTAGCATTGTTTGTAGCCATATATGACTTTTTAATAGCCCTACTTTTACTTCTTATGATCTTAAATTAATGTTAGTATGTTATTATTTCATATTTTTATTAATAAATGGCTACAAATATTAGTATGTTAGTATGTTACTTATGCCTCATAATATCTCAAGGTTTATGCCTTGTTCACATAAAGAAAACACATCAATACCTGATTGTGCAATTTCAAACTTTGATTATAATCATCTAATTGATAGCATTTGGACACACAAATGTTTATCAAACACTCTATGATCGAGGGGATCAATATGGTTCGTTCGATGGAGCACTCCAAATCTGCCCCAGATCTTCTCAATATTTATGGGGTATGTCACTTTCAAAAATCTATAAATAGACACCCACTTCTCATATGAAGAGAGGGGGGCTTGGAGCTTGGACCATTGGCAGTAGATCTACCACTGTCCGGCAGTCGACCACCGTCAACATTGACTACGGTCCTTCCGACCACCATCGTCCGCCGACTACAGTCCCTCCGACCACCATCGCCAACCAACTACGGTCCCTCCGACCTCCGTCGTCCGCCAACTACGGTCCCTCCAACTTTCATCGCCCGCCAACTACGGTCCCTCCAACCACCGCCACCCCGCCGACTACGGTCCCTCCGACAACCATCGTATGCTGACTACGGTCCCTCTGATCTCCATTGCTCGCCGACTACGGTCCCTCCGACCTCTGTCGCTCGCCAACTATGGTACCCCAACCACCGCCGCCTGCTGACTACGATCCCTCCAACTTTCATCGCCCACTGACTACAGTCCCTCCGACCTCCGTCACCCGCCGACTACAGTCCCTCTGACCTATGTCCTCCTGCCAACCAAATAAACAGGCCAACATTCTCTTGAGAATGACTCCTTTATCATTTGATTCGTCCAACCCCAACTATGTAATGCATTATATATGATATATTAAGTCAAGGCCTTCCCCCCAGGAAAGACACTATTTGTAACCAACAATAAACACTAGTGGAATCATTTTAACCGGGCCAGGCCCTATGATTTTCCCCATTTTTTAGGGTTTTCCACATAAAAATCTTAGTGCCTCTTATCACTCTCGTACCCCTCTCTTTTATCTGTCTGTGTGCTGGATTTTCATTCAAAGTTAGGACGCTAAACTCTATATCTCTCTACCATCGCAAATATTCCAGTTCGCAACAAGGATAAAGATCAAAAAGTATTTTTATTAGAATAGGATATTCAATAAAGATTGATGAGATATTTTACTTAACTTTTCAATGAAGATTGTGATAATACGATTGACTTTAGTGACCTTAGCATCCTAAATGAAAATAAAGATTTTTTTATCAGCATATTAATAAAACCAAAGTCAGAGAGGCTTTAAAAAAAATAAATTGTGAAAAAGCTATTGGACCTGATGATAATCCAATAGATGTGTATAAATGATTAGGAGATGGAGGAATTTCTTGGCTTACTAAACTTTTTAATATTATTTTAAAGACTAAAATGATGCCAGATGACTAAAAAATGAGTGTGTTGATTCCTATTTTTAAGAATAAATGTGATGTATAAGATTGTATGAATTATAGAGGAATTAAGTTAATGTGTCATACTTTAAAACTATGGGAGAGAGTTATGGAGAATAGGTTACGATGTGATAATAATATTTCTCAAAATTAATTTGGTTTTATGCTGGGTACGTCTATTATGGAACTTATACATTTATTGAGAGGTTTGATGGAAAGGTATAGAGAGAATAAGGATGATCTACATGTGATATTTATTGATTTAGAGAAAGCAAATGATAAAGTTCCAAAAGAAGTGCTATGGACAGTTCTAGAAAAGAAAGGGGTTAATAATGCTCATATTCAAGTCATTACGGATATGTATGCAAGAGATGTTACTTCTATTCAAACACAAGGTGGTTTGACCAAGTATTTTCCTATTTTAGTTGGATTACATCAAGGATCAACCTTAAGCCTGTATCTTTTTTATTTAGTCATGATGTTCTCACTAGACATTTGCAAGAGGTTGTACCCTGGTGTATGCTTTTTGCTAATGATATTCTTCTTGTTGATAAGACTAGAGAAGGAGTTGAAGGTAAACTTGAATTATGGCGGTCAACTTTAGAGTCTAAGGGTTTTCGTTTGAGTATATCTAAAACCGAATATATGGAGTGTAATTTTAGTAGTAATAGATCTAATGGGGGGATTGTAATGTTGGGCGATCAAGTCATTAATAAAAGTACACATTTTAGATATCTTGGATCTATTGTTCAAAGTGATGGTGAAATAGATGAGGATATTATTAGTAGAATTCAAGTTAGATGGTTGAAGTGGAGGAATGCTTCAGGCATGTTGTGTGATAGAAAAGTCCCCCTCAAACTTATTGAAAAATTCTATAAGATGGTGGTGAGACCTGCAATGCTTTATGGTGCATAATGTTGGTCATTAAAAGAGAAGCACAATATTAAGTTAAGTGTTACAGAGATGAGAATGCTCATATGGATGAGTAGTTTTACTCTTAGAGACAGGATACGAAACAAACATTTACGTGAAAAGGTTGGAGTAGCTCCAGTGGAAGATAGGATTAGATAGAGTCGACTTAGATGGTTTGGTCACATAAAACAGCAGCCTTCCGATGACCCAATTAGAACAGTAGATGTATTAGATTTGGCATATGTTAAGAAAAGTAGAGGTAGCCTAAAAAGACGTGGTTAGAAAAATATTAGAAATGACCTTTCTTTATTAGATTTAAATGAGAATTTAACTCTTAACAGGACACAATGGAGAAAAAGGATGCATGTAGCCGACTCTATATAGGGGGATAAAGCCTTGATTTTGTTATTGTATGCATTATCATTAAATGAACTCCAACTTCCCTTAAATCAATCTATAATAAACTCCATCGTTTTGTTCATTTTTTCTCTTTCAAAATAATTATTCCTTAAAAGTTTCATT
Source organism: Dendrobium chrysotoxum (assembly GCA_019925795.1). Taxonomy (NCBI): domain Eukaryota; kingdom Viridiplantae; phylum Streptophyta; class Magnoliopsida; order Asparagales; family Orchidaceae; genus Dendrobium; species Dendrobium chrysotoxum. The sequence continues at coordinate 99,653,042 of CM034314.1, forward strand.
TAACAATCCCTCAATATATCACTTTCAACCTTCATTAATGCCTTCATCATTAATAAAGATTCTATTAGCTTTACTCTTAATACACCAAATTTGATCAAAGTTTCTGGATCCTTTTCTTGCCCATTATTTTACCGTTGTCATTTTCTACTTATAAGCTAAATTGCAATACAAATGATGCCTTTCAGTCCTGAAAAGAAGAATGATAATAGCAAAGCGAATGTCTTTGAGCACGAACAGACCAAGCAACTATTCCACAGAACTTGTTCAACACTCCGTATGCAAGTTTTAACAATCAAATTGATGAGTCATCCACAATGCCATTAACTTTCTATGGCTCTATAGATATCCAAGTTTAACACCCACTGTGAATATATTCAAACGTAATAGAAATCGTATCAAAAGGTAATGCGCATTCGGATACCTGAAAACAATCATCCTTAAAAAGACAACAGCATCAAGGCCGACGGATGCCAATATCTCATTTTCGGTTGGTCCCCATGCCTTGAGTATCCAGCCTGGTAAAGGCAAAAAAATTTCAATATTGAAGGAATCATTTGGCTTGTTGCGCTCCTGGGTGAGACTCCGCCCAAAATACACGTACAAATTTGAAGGCTGTTTCCTGATCACCGAATAGAGCGAGATAAAGAACACGCAGAGGCCGATGTTTATGCCTGCGGAGGTCAGCAGAGCGTCAAGCTTCATCTCAGCCTACTGATATCTGATCCAATGAACATTTCTCCTGCTTACAGCCCACGCCGCCTAAAATGGGCAAAAACTGCCGGTCGATCTTCGCATAGGGTTAGGGCGAATATCCGAGAGCAACAGAGCCGGGCATTTAAACAAATGCTTGCGCTAATAGGAACCCTGTTAAGACCAGAGTAGATCGATGGAAGAAACCCTAGATAAAGAAGGACATTTCGAGTCGGCAATGGGAGAAATGGAGGAGGAAACCAAGGAAAGAGCGCGCCAGTTTGGGGTTTGGGAGGAAGATGTAGGGCCCACAATGTATGATACTGCACGCGTGCCTTTCGCCTATTGAACCAGTAGGCCCTTCTAACGGCTTTTGTCCGGCTGTTGACACAAATCAGCGCTTCCGGTTTTTTAACGAAACCGCTTACAAATTATCAGTTTTTGAGGGAAATGTTAGCCCGCCCACTTGCTCGGGTTCATGTGAGAAGAGATTTCAGTTATTTGTCATTGGGCCCACCAAATCTAGACGCACCAATGTTATGGCGACTCCCCGTGTTGGAGAGATTATTATGTACGAAATTTGAACATAATTTTTCGTTCAAACTCCGATCATGTAAAGACACGTAAATTTTCTCTCTTTTGTGCATATCATGAGTACAAGAGAGAAAAAAATCCACATATATGGACTCCGCACCTAATAATTTTTTCCCAAGTTGGTGGTGGAGACCGGCACTTAGGTGAATCATTTGTAAAAAATATAACTAAAATTCTCTCAAAAAATATAAATAAATTATATTAGGGGATTTGGAAGCATTTGATTTATTGAAATTCCCTCTACTTGTTAAAGCCGATCCAAGTGGATTGACTTAAACGAGTTATTCCCTCACTGCTTAAGTAAAGTGGGGGTGTAATCTTCTATTGAATTTTGAGCCAATATGGCATAAATAAACAGTAGGCCAGAGATAAAAGAGCAAGGCAGCAAAGGTTGGATGGCAATAACAAGCTATTTGGGTCTTAGGGCAAGTCTTGTGAAGCACAAGCTAGGAATAGGAGCTCTCGTTTATTGGTTGACAATCTCGACTATGGCTACAATGGATTCAATGGAGAGGAAGCAAATAGAGGGAGAGATAGAATGATGTGTTGATGTCTTCTCCTTCTTACATCATCACTATTTTTATCTTCATGTGCTTAAGAAAGTGCCTAGCCCTAGTTTTTCATTGAAATTTAGGTTTGATTGAATTATGATGTGAAAGAACTAACATTTGGCTGATTTTATATGTATGCGATTAAAAAGAAAGTTTTATGGCATATGTATGTTATTTTAATATGTATGTGATTGTGGTTGCGATAACAATCATTAAGGATGACATCGATTAGTAATTACAACAATTGCATGCAAGTTCCATCATTTCATCAAAATATTTTTTTGTCAAAAAAAAAAACTCATCAATTTATCCTTATTTAAAAATATTAACTAAAATAATATTATAATCATGGATTGTACTTATTTTCATTACATTCATAATCATGGTAGTTTATAATTAATTTATTTTTTAATTTCATATCTTCTAGTTATAATTAAATTAATAAACTATCCTTTTATATTAATTTTATTTTTCCATAAGTTGAGTTTTCTTCCATGGGTTGCCTCTTTCAATTCAGACTAACCTAAGTAACATGCATGATATGGTACCAAGGTAAGGACTTGAAATTAAATTATACTGATGTGGTTTCCGAGCCTGAAATTAGCATTCCTCTGGAGGTTGTTATTCCTGTTGAAATCGTGGAAAGTGGCATGCTTAAAACTAATTTTGAAAATTTACAGGTTGGTGAGGAAGAACCGTTGGAGGAGGGTGAAATTACTATTACTAAATCTGTTTCTCTAAAAGGACATTCGGAATGTGTTAATGATGTTTCATTATTGTCCCCTCCTACTAACTTATCTGTTAACAATACTGAAAAATGGTTTTACTAAAGTGGGAAAGAAGAAAAATAAAAATTCTAAACCTATTGATGGTCAAGCATCAAGGGCAACAAGAGCGTCTATTATTTCTTCTTCCAATGGTTAAAGCCATCATTTGGAATATCAGAGGTGTGGGAAATTTATCGTCTTTGGACAGAGCTAAAAATCTGTGCAGGATTCATAACATTAACATTTTGATTTTACTTGAACCCTTAATTTCTTCTTCGAAATTGGATTCTATTCGCATTAAGTTGGGTTTTGATTATTCTTTTAGTAATTGCTCCAACAAGATTTGGAATTTTTGGAAACATTGGGTTAACCTTAACATTTTGCATGATTGCCCTCAAATTGTACATTCTTCTGTTAAGATTCAGCAATTTTCTTGTTATGCCTCTTTTGTTTATGCATCTTGCTCTAGGATTACTAAGAGAATTTTATAGTCTCAAATTTCTGATTTTTCTAATAATATTAATGATTCTTGGTTGATTGGTGGTGACTTTAACACTATTTGTAATGTCTCTGAAAGGATGGGTGGTAATCCTCCCAATTTTCAAGCTATGGAAGATTTTAATGAGATGATCTTGAATTCTCATTTACATGACATTGGTTTTATGGGGCATGGTTTTACTTGGAATAAGGCTACTATGTGGCAACGTTTGGATCGTATTCTTTTTAATAGTAGTTGGATTTCTACTTTTCCTAACACTTACATTGAACATTTATCTAGAACCTTATCTGATCACTCTCCGTTATTGTTAAATATTTCTATGCCTCATACTAGTACTCCTTCTCCTTTTAGATTTCAAAACATGTGGCTTTTGCATGATTCTTTTCTCAATATTGTTGAAAGTAATTGGCATGCCCCTTTATTTCCTTCTGATAATAGCACTGGGATGGAGAGATTGTAGCTTAAGCTCAAAAGGCTTAAACATGTCTTGAAGTGGTGGAATAAATGCGTGTTCAAAAATTTATTTTCGAATATTACCCAGGCTGAAAATCAAGTAGCTTTAGCTGATAAAAATTATTTGCTTGATCCTTCTTTTGAGAATCTTTCTTTAATTCTTTACTTAACTTAAAGAACGATGCTTTAACTATGCTTCAAATGGAAGAAGAGGCTTTTTGGAGGCAAAAGGCTGCCTCTAAAATCATTTTGGAGGGGGATAGGAATACTAAATTTTTTCATAATATTGCTAATCATAAGAAGGTTTCCAGTTTTATACACAAAATTATTAATCCTGATGGCTCCCACATTGATTCGGCTGATTTAATTTATGATTCGGGTGTTCATTACTTCAAGAATGTTTTTAACAAGGATTTTGTTCCTGCTATGAATGTGGATTTTTCTTTTATCCCTTCTATTGTCACTATGGAAGATAACAACAGGCTAGTTACTAGTCCTTCTATGGACAAAATTTTGTTGCCTATCAAGGATATGAATTCTGACTCTGTTGCTAGCCCGGATTATTTTACTACTAAATTTTTTCAAAAAACTTGGTATATCATTAAAGATGATTTAGTTATTGCTGTTATTGACTTCTTTAAAGGTAATCCCTATCCTAAATTTTTTACTTCTACGTCTATTGTTCTTATTCCTAAAAGTACTAGCATCAATTTTTGGAATGATTTTCGCCCGATTAGCCTTTGTTCTTTCTTTAATAAACTCATTGCCAAATTAATCATGAATCGTTTAGCTTTAATTCTTCTTAAGCTGATCTCTTTGGAACAAACTGGTTTTGTTAAAGATCGCTCTATTTTTGATAATGTTCTTTTGGCTCAAGAACTTGTGCATGATCTGGAGGCTAAAATTTCGGGTGGTAATGCTATATTTAAAATTGACATTTCTAAAGCCTATGATAATCTTAATTGGAATTTTCTTTATTCAATGCTTAAAGCTTTTGGTTTCAGTATTGGCTTTATCAAGATTATTAAGAATTGTATTGAAAATTGTTTTTTCTCTATCATTATTAATGGCAAGAACCATGGTTACTTTAAATCTTCTCATGGGCTTAGGCAAGGAGATCCTCTATCTCCTGCTTTGTTCATCTTGGCTGTGGAATTTCTTTCTAGAGGTCTAAATGATCTCTTTTTAAAGCATCCTACTTTACAGTATCGGACCTTGGGAGGTTGGCCTATTTCTCACCTTAGCTTTGCTGATGATTTTATTATTTTTACTAACGGATCCAAAAAAATGTTAAACATTCTTTTTAAATTCTTGCATCAATTCCAGAATGCTAGTGGTTTACTGTTCAATCATACTAAGAGTTGTTTTATTACTGCTAGATCTATTTCTAATCAAAGGATCACGACCATTCAGAATAACTTTGGTTTTGTTCATAAATTGCTTCCCATAAAGTATTTAGGCACTCCACTTTTTAGAGGCGGGAAGAGATCGCATTTATTTGGGGACATTTTAAATAATATCCATTCTAAGCTTTCTTCTTGGGCCTTTAATTGCCTTTCTTTTGGTGGTAGATTGGTTTTGATTAAAAGTGTGTTGTGTTCTATTCCCATCTACTTATTGCATACTTTGCATCCCACTTTGTCCATATGTAGTAGGATTCATAGGATTTTCAATAAGTTTTTTTGGGGGTCCAAAGAGGGTAAGTCTGCCATCTGTTGGACTTCCTGGGACAAGTGTTCTGGCTGCCTTGATGAAGGTAAACTTGGTTTTAAAAATTTGGGTGATATGGCTCTTAGTTTTTCCTATAAGCTTTGGTTTAATTTTAGAGCTAAGAATAGCCTTTGGGCTCAATTCATGGATGCTAAATACTGTAATGGTAAGCACCCTCTTATGGCTTCTTTTAAGCTTGGGGACTCCTTTACTTGGAAAAGGATGATGGCTGTCAAATGGGATGCCGAAAACTTTATCCATTGGGGCTTGGGTAGAGGTGACATTTTCTTTTGGCAAGACAATTAGTTGGGTGTTTCTTCTATTGACAATTTGCTTAACTCTCATACAACTAGCTCTTGCAAAGTATCTCATGTTTTTCAGGATGGTAAGTGGAATTTGGATTTACTTGCTGAAATGGTGCCGAATTTTGTTATTACTCTTATTGTTAAGATCCCTCTTCAACTTGATCATAAGGATTACATTTTGTTTAATAAATCCAACGATGGTTGTTTTAAGCTTAAGAATGTTTGGCATTCCATTCGGGAGACGTTTGACAAATCTTGCTCCTATGCCGCTATTTGGTATAAAGGTATCACTCTCTCTTATTCTATTCTTATTTGGAGGATTATGCATAATTTCATTCCGGTAGATACTATCTTACTTAAAAGAGGCTTACACATTGTTTCCAAGTGCCAATGTTATTTTCATGTTGAGAATTTGAACCATGTTTTTGCTAACGGTCCTATCGCTATTAAAGTGTGGATGTATTTTGATAACTTATTCAATAGCCATTTCTGTAAAGAGTATGTTAACATCAAGAATATTCTGCAGGATTAGTTTGTCCCCATTAAAGGTAATATCCGTAATATTCTTCCTGTTATAATATGTTGGTATCTCTGAAAAAGCAGAAATGAGGCTAAGCATGATAACATTCATATGAATGCTTTAAGTATTATTATTAATATTAATGATAAAATTAAACAATTATTTTTGGTTAATCTGATTAAGATAAATAATTTCAGTGGCTATGTGTATACGGCTGAGTATTTTGATATTAGATTTTCTCCTATTACGCGGTGTTGCAAAGATATCATTGTTAATTGGTTGAAACCTCCGGTGGGCACTCATAAACCTAATACTGATGGCTCTTTTAAAGGTCTGAAGTCTGGCTGTGGTGGGCTTGTTCGTGATTTTCAGGGTAATATTATTATGGCTTTTATGGATCCTTCTCTTGCTAAAAATGAGATCATTGCTGAGCTTCAAGCTTTAAATTACGGTATTCAACTTTGCATCTCTTTAGGGATTATGACTGTTTGGATTAAAGTTGATGCCAGGCTTGTTATCCAGTTTATTAGTGAAAAGGCCCATGTCAACTCTTCTTATTTTTACATTATTAGAGAAATTAAAAAAGGCCTCTCTCTTCTCACTTATAATATTTCGCACATTCATAGAGAAGGTAACGCTGCGGCTGATTGGTTAGCTAACAAAGGTTGTAATTTACTTGAGTTTGAGGATTTGGTGGGGAATTCTATTTCTGGTAAGCTCTTGGGTATTACTCGCCTTGATCGTCTGGGGCTGCCTTACGTTAGAACCCCTTAATTCCTGGTTTTTCTGCTTATGCGGTGTGGTGAGCTTTTCTCCACTCGTTATGTTTCCCTTTGGATTTCTGGAGGTGATTTTCAATCTGCATGTTTCTGGTTTCATGTTCTGCTGTTTCCTTATTGCTTTGTTAGGATTGGTTATTATTATGGTTCATTTTACAATTCTGTGGAACCGTCTTGACTTATTTAGCTTTGTCTTGAATTTCTGTTGGACTTCGAATGTGGGGTGCTGTTTTGTTTTCTTTTCCAGTGTTTGTTGGATTCATCCGTTGAGTGGGTATTATAGTGGCTCTGCTGTTTTCTTTGTTGGTGCCAATATTTCCTGTGCTGGTGCCAGTAATGTTCTTTACATAGTGGGTTGTTTCTCTTTTTCCTATTATAATGCTACTTGTATTGATTTTAACTTTGCTCTGGCATGCTCTCCATTCTGGAAGTCTTATGCTAGCCAGGTTAATGGTGGCTTTGGCTGCGTCGTTCCTATGTTTTTAATGTGCAGGGGGACCAACAATTATTGTTTTTATCAAATCTCCACCATTCAGGTCACTTATTTGAAGAGTTATTGTTATGGTAGAATGTCGGATGTGCTTGTGATGGGTTATCTTCATACTATTGTATTATTTTGGTTTCCGGTTTTTACCTTTGTCCTTGCAGGCCTCTTTTGCAGGTTTTTGGAGATTTTTTCTTTTTCTTTTTGCAGGGTCATTTGGTGCTTGAGAAGATTGAGCTGAGTTTGCATATCTCTACCTTCTCCTTTTTGGTTAATTTTTCTATTTTGCGTAGAATGTTATTAGCTTACCTTGTAATCTTTATTAGTAAGGAACTCCGGCTCTTAGGATCTTTTTGTTTTTTGATTGTAGCTCTTATGAGCATTAGCGAGCTGGAGGTTCCTTTTAAGGACCTTGTAACCTCTTTTTTGTATTAACACATAGGGCCCCACCGCCGGGCTTTCCCCTAAAAAAAAAAGGTCAATTATTCTCATGGCATGCAAGGTTGCTAACAGCTATTATTTATCAGATGCAAATGCACAACTTTATGTATAAGCTTACACACACTATTTGATTTTCTAATATAAATGTAATTTGTCTATATTGCAAATCTTATTTAAAATGCAAGTGTGTGCTATTGTATCAAGTAATAAAGTGATGAATAGAGTGTCGATCCCATGATAAACAAACTAGAACAAACCTACGTGAAAGTGTTTTAAAACCAATTGATAGTGCAAAAGGCACACCAAGAGCAGAGTGAATTGGTTCATTTAAAAGGAATTTTTAAAATATTTTTCTTAAAAAATAAAACTTAAAATATGTGAAAGTGATTAAACAAAAGAACTAAAAAACATAATTAAAAGAAAATATAAATTTTTTTATTTTAAAAAGTTAGGAAAACAAGAAAAATTTTTTGTTCTTTCCTTTATAGATTTTCCAAATAAAGATCAACAAAAATAATCACTAAAATTCTATTTTACACATTGTAATTGTAAAATTTTTTAGTATTATATATGATTTTTGGGTCAATGAATATAGATGTATATGAATGTTTCGATCAATATAATTTATTTTTGCTGATAGATTTTATTACGGATAAATAAAATTAGCTAGGTAGCTCTGGTTATTGTATATTTAAAGATAAATGAATAATTCTTTCAAATTAAATTCTAGGGCATCATAAAATTAGTATCAGAGCAATGTTGCTAAAAGGATTGATTGTTGCCATAGTTATAAGAAATTGATTGTAAGTCATGTATATTAAAGTGTATTATTTTACATTCATAATTGATTGCATAAGTGAATAATATGTGATTTGTTACAACTCGGGCTCCTGAGTATATAATTTTGATGATGACAATATTATTGAGTGCCTCTTTATTTCTCCTAATATTTGTTGTGTATACATGTTTGTGTGTTGACTAACATTTCAGGTACAACAGGCACCGATCTTTAAAGATTCAGGGCTCAAGACTGGGTAGAATAGGTTTTGTTGAAAGAGAATGTAATTTTCATTTATTTGTTTTAACTTCTTGAGTCAAGTCCTATAAAGGTGCATGATAGCCTGGTGACCGTGCACACACACACAAGGGGAGAAAATTTAATGTTAAATATTTTAATTTTTCTGTACATCGTACTGTACGATCTGGATCGTACTGTATGATCTGGTGTTACAGAAATTAATTAAAATATTTAATTTTTTCTGAAAAAAATTCTTTTGAAATATAACTAATCGTACAGTACGAACACCACATCGTACTGGACGATTTGGTATAATTAGAAACCCCGTCGAACATTAAATTAGGCAAAAATTTGAATTTGAAAATTGTTCTATTCGTACTGTACGATCTTAATCGTACTGTACGATGTTTAAAATATTGCCTAATTTAATCCTGTGATTAGTCAATCGAATTTGCGTAATTTTGATATTTGGTTCGTACTGTACGAACTGGATCGTACTGTACGACTGACAGAGACGATTTTGGTCGTCCCAGGATTCGTCCTAGACGATTTGCACTTCGATTGAACTAATCGTACTGTACGATTCTGAGATCGTACAGTACTAACTGGTCAAATTCTGCACATAGTACTGGACGATCCTGCGATCGTACTGTACGATATTTGACGGCTGAATTGGATTTTTAGGGTTTTTTGAAGCCCTCTATTTAAGCTTTCTCATAAGACTTTTTAGGAGTCTTTTGGGCATTCATTGAGTTGTTTTATTCTAAAGAAAGCTTGAAGAGAGAGCTTTGGGCTAAGGAGAGAAAGGGTGGAGTTTGTAAGAGAGGGAGAAGATCCTTGTGGGCTTCAAGGGAGTGTGAGAGGGGGTTTTCACACGGTTGCTCCGGCGAACTTGCACCTGAGTTCCTCCAAGAGTCAAGGTTTGTCTTGAGGGAAGCTTTGGGAAGAAGAAGACCTCTTTGGTGTCAAAAGACCCGGCTACTCTGCCGCACCGGGGAAGGTGAAAGTGATTCAAGGTCCTCTGCCTCACCAGAAGGGTGAAAAGAAGTCAAGGTTCTCTGCATGTGAAAGGAGTACGGTCCTCTGCCACACCGAGTTGGTGGAAGAGAGTTTGTAAGGGCTTCTCCGCCTAGCTGAGGGGGCTAAAGGAGAGACACTATAGTGATAGTGCAATACCCGGAGAGGAGGCTCCGGGGAGTGGACGTAGGTCATGGTTTGACCGAACCACTATAAATCTGGTGTGCTCTTTCTGATTTTACTTTCCGCACTTTATTTTCATGCATCTTATTTTATATTATAACTGCTTGGTGAAAATCTGAGAATACTTTTTCATTGTGATAATTAGAGAATAATCGCCATCTTTATAATTAGTTACAAATCATCAGCTTCCGCATTTAACTAGTTAAGTTATTATTGTAAGAAATCTAAAAAATCAATAAATATTAGGTCTATTAGCGCATCTCGTACTTTCATGATTGAATAAACTGTATGAGTGTATAATAAGAATTGATTAAGTTTGACGAGTTTTGATTCCTGATTTGATTTTTTATTCGATTTGAGTTTGATCGTACATAATTTTTGTGTTGATTTTGTGCCCAAATTCTTATGGAAATTGTCAGATATGATATTTTTCTAAGGTGAGTAGATTCAGATAATTTGAATTTTTGAAATGATTTTTTAAAATGAAAATTTTGAATGTTAACGTCGTGCCTTACCGAAGAAGGAAGAGGAGGAAGGGAAGGAAAGAGGAGAAAGAAGAAAAGAGAAAAGCTAGTTTTAGGCGCCGGATCACTTCGCCATTTTTTATGATACTTACTCAGACTGTGATAGGTGGTTCTAATCATATATCTGTTTTCAAATATTTTAATTTCAACTATTTGATTCTCCCCAAAACTAATTTATTTCATTTTCTTCATATTTATTGAATTTTTATCGCACTGCTTTTCATATTTTATCGTGCTGATTATTTTGAATATTGTGATTATAACATTTGTTGAATTTAATCGGTAAAATAGACGCTACTATATTTTATACTATTTTTATTGATTGAATAACTGATATTTTTACTTTAAGCATTCTATTAGTACAAGCATTGAAAATAAATGTGGGTATGTGGAAAAAAAATTAGAATTTAAGTTTCTCTTGGGCCATTTTAATTTCTTAACTTGTTCAAGGTTTATTAAATACCATAGAGCTTATAATTACTAATTTTATTAGGATTAAACAATAATTCATTTTAAATCACAGTGATTACCTGACTTTCTAAATGATGGATGATGCAGTTCTTATCCACGACTTCTTCCAAGATGGTTTCTATTATTCATGAAGCTTCCCTCTTTCGTAGCCAATTTGAGATCTAAATTGAGGAGTTGTTCATTAATCCCTTCATTCACTTTCTTCCTTTTTTCATGATTTTGCAATTAACCTAAAAGTTGCTCTATTGTTATATTTTATAGATCATCCTTAGTATCCTCAATATTAATTGTGATACTATTAAATCTCAATTCTAAAGATCAAAGAATCTTTTCAGTGGTAGTCACATCTTCCAATGCCCCACTATTTTTTTTTAGTTTATTAGAAATGGCAATAACTCTAGAAAATAAATGGAGACCATCTCGCCTTCTTTTATATGTAAAGCATCAAATTATCTTCTTAAAGTTTGAAATTGTGCCTTTTTAACCTTCTATTCTCCCTTGTATGAAACTTGGAGCTTCTCTCATGCTTGCTTAGCTGGTGTAGCACTTAAGATCTTGTTAAAGCATCATCATCTAAATCTTGATAGATGAAGAATAGAACATTATTGTCTATCTTTACTGAATCTCTTAAGTTATTCTTTTGCATTGAGGATAGAGTTGACTTGTTGCTTGGCTTATTGTAGCCTTTATTGGAACTAGAGAATGCTAAAAAGAAAAGAGAACATGAAAAATTATAGTAAGACTAAGAAGAAGATGAGAGAATATAAAGGAAACAACTAATTTATTTTTTATTAACTTGATAAAAGCTCAATAACACCACCCACCATTTATACTAATTTTACTCTATTAGAATTCGCCAACATAATTCAGTCCAACGGTTACAAATAAGTTTTTTTAGAAATTAAAACTCTTCTATCATAAAAAATATTAAAGGATATTTTAGCCTTTCTAAGAATTACTCTAGAATAGGTTCTAACATCTTCTTCAAATATTATTTCAGAATATGGACTTTATTTAAATACTAAAAGCTCAAATAATAATTAGTCAAAATTAAGTTTAACTTTCAACAAATTCATTGTAGTGCATTCTTAGAATTTTTTTTTTATTTTTTTGCTAATTGGGTCCGCCATGTGACCCTCGATTATTTGGTGGTTTGTTTTGGGGACGATGATGATACCGCCTTTTTCCCTATCCTTGTTCAGGATGGCATCCTTCCAAATTCGTCCCGAAGTGCCTCCTCTCATTGAGGGATGCAACCAGGCAATGGTCAATTTTTGAGCTACCAAACCTGAAACCGCCTTGCCTGTTTCCGCCTATCTAAGAGTCCAAGTTTTTTAATTTTGTTCTTCTCCCCCTTATAATTACGGGAACTTTTTGGGGTTTTGATTTGCTCCTTTTGCAGCTTCTTTTTTGTTAGCTGCCATTTTTTTTATAAGTTTTCTCTTAATTAATGCTTAATATTATATTATTCTGTTTTTGTTCTCTATAATCTTTAACAGAAATATATTCTTACACTGTTACAAACTTACACCTACAAAAATTCAAATAAAAAAAATCAATAAAAATGTTTTTAACCATAAAGTATATATATCCCATTAATACACTTTTACTGGATATCTCTGCCAATTAAATTTCTGACACTCACGTCCGAAGAGAATGGCTGTAGACCCTCTGCTCCCCCGCCGGCCGCCGGCACCGACCAATATATAGTCAAAAACAATATTCCAGAACAGATCGAACCTCGGTGCGGGCAGCTGGTGGTCGGTGGCCAGGCTTGCCCGTGGTCAATGATCAATCTTTATGGCAATAGGTAATGGGTCCCCTTCTAAGCCGCCCGGTCCAGTCCCGGGCCCGGTCTGCTTCCTCTTCCCCCTTCGGGCATAGCAGCGCCGGCCTAGCGCATGCAGGTAGTCTTATGTTCCGGCCGGCCGGCCTCCTCCATGTGGCCAATGACGACTGCTCTGTTGATTTCCCTCACATGGAGAACAGTAGAATCTTTTTCTTTAAATAGCTCTCCCCCACATGACGTTCCCTTCCGTTCCGTGCATGGCAATGTTTGCTGAAAATTATGCATGGCAGGGTTGTGGCCCATGGTTGCCACTTTGTCGACCTGAATATGCCGACTGTGACGTCTGCGTGATATGGGATTGTATTGATAATTATCTCATAGCTACTACCTGATTAATTATGGCATTGTTCATTAATATGGATGGGAATGGTGCATGATTTGTTCTAAATTGTAGAAGCATGACATGATGCTCTTGATCTGCCTTAATTAATTTCTATCTTTCATTTCTCTCTGATTTGCGGGGGAAGAGATGGAAAAGGCGTTTTACGACTTTTCCTACTTGTCTTAATTTTGTGACTTAGGTAGGTGGACGTACAAGCTAGGCATGCTATTTATATTATAAAAAATAATTATTTTTCATTACATTGATCGAGTGTTGTCTTATAGTAAAATTATTGTTGTGGGCTAGAATATACGCGGCGATAGAGTTTTAGTTCTACATCTTAGCGTTGCACGGATATCTAGTTCGCACACAGAGAACACAAAATTTTTACGTGGAAAACTCTAGAAGGGGAAAAATCACAGGGTTTAGCCCAGTTGAAAATGATTCCAATAGAATTTGAGTTGAGTACAACGGGCTGACTCGTCCTTGAGGACGATCAGATTACAAATGTCAACCATATGGTTGTAGTCTGGTGCCAAATAGGGATGAAAGTCCGGCGTCACTTGGAAGTTCGGGTGTTAGTTGGTAGAACTTTAGCGTTTGTCGGTGGTCCAACGGAACTCCGGGTGTCAGGTGGTGGTCCGACGGAACTCCGGGCTTCAGGTGGTTGTCTGATGGAATTCCGGGCCTCGGGTGGTTCTCCGACGAGACTTAGGGCGTCAGGCGATGGTCCAACAGAACTCAGAGCCTTGGGTGATGGTCTGGTGGGCCTCAGGTGATGGTCTGGCGGGACTCAGGGCGTCAGGCGGTGGTCCGGCAAAACTCAGGGCCTCAGGCGGTAGTCCGGCGGAACTCCAGGCCTCAAGTGGTGATCCGGTGGAACTCCGAGCCTCAGGTGGTGATCCGGTGGAACTCCGGTGGTGGTCGAGGAGGCAAGGAGGCAAGAGCGATCTCCAATCTCTCTCTTTTCTCCTTAGGCTTTGCGGTCCATTTTCTCCTTAGGCTTTGAGGTCCCTTTTCAAGAGGAAGGAGTGGTCTATTTATAGATTTCCTAGAGTGGCATGACCCATAAATAGAAGGGAGATCAAGGGTAAATGGGGAGTGGTTTGCATGGATGGCTGATGTTGAATGCCTTGATCGTGGACCGTTTGATGGACATTTGAATGTTTTAGTGATATCAGAATTTAGTGATCTTGGGCTTGTTGGATTTGTCTCGTCGAGCCGCTCGATTCGACTATAAGCACATCATGTTTGGAAACAGTTTGGCAATCCAAATTGTGGTTCGAAACTTCCAATAGCACTTCAGACCCTTGATTTGGACCCATTTGGGCTTTGATAGGGTTGAATTTGGTGTCGTTGGGTTCGTATTTTTGAGACGTTCAGTTCAACTATAAGTTCGCTGAAATTGGAGTTCAGATGGTTCCAATTTTAATTTTGAAAGTTTTCTATTTGATTTTGTCTTGAGATTCGTGCCCGGTCAAAATATATTTTTGAGGATGTATCAATTATAAAGAGCATTATTGAAGGACGAAGCTATGCTACAATAAAATATTTTGTGTCAATTTTTTTGAAAAAATATATATATATTTTTGAATATAGGTTTTTGCGTAGATCTATTAGTTTAATGATCAGTTTTTATTCTGCTGAAATTTTAATTGATACAATCGACTTCTTTAGAGAATAGCTCCTGTTATTATTTTCAGTCATAATTAACGGGCTATTTGGGATTGTTTTTTTATTATTTTATAAAATAAAATAAAATATATTTTATAATTTATTAATTTTATTTTTATTCAATATTTACAATACTGGTGATGATCATTGGGTAGACAACTATAATAATTGGCGAGACAATAATACCGGCAGTGATCATAGCAATTAATTGTTTCCAAAAGCATTTCAAATACTTCAAAATTGTGTTGATTATTTAAACAAATAAAAAAAGCCAAAAAATACATTGAAAAATAGGTTTTTAAAAAAATAAAAAATTGCCCATTATTATAATTATTATTATTTGGCGGAGGTCGACTTTTTATTACACCCTCCCGAATTTTAGCGTAAGCTAGAAAATGTACTTGCAATTACTTTTTCAATAGATATTACAGCTGAAAATTCGTATAAGAGTTTTGCCAGTAAATATCAATGCGTGCCGATGAAGCCTATGGTTAATAATCTGGCTGAGAACAAATAAATATAGGAGGCAGTGCAGGGGTAAACGTGGGGAGATTTTTAAATATATATATATATATTATTTATAAAAAAAATTAAAAAAATGGAGCGTATAAAAAGGAATGGGGTCAAATCACAGCTTCCAATTCCGATTCTCCCTGGCCTGATGTCATGCATGACGCACAGGTAAAAAAATTATTTTTTTGAATTAAAAATTATGTTTTAATCAAAAGCTCCTCCACAGTATATGCTATATATAAAAGAGGGTAGCTTCAAAATATAATTTATCATTATTTATTTTAAGAGTTCTGACTTTTGAGTCAATTAAATTAAATTCATATAGATATTAAATATTCAAGTTTCTAAAACAATGTCTTTTTATTGATAGACAAAACTCACAAACAATAAATCAAAATAAACTATATATTTATTAAAGCTTAAATATATTAAATTAACGTATTTGCATGTGACCTCCTATCATTTAGTCACATCTCTATTTCGTTTTTGAAAAGTAGGACTAATGTTCAAAATAATTTATGAGATTTTTATCAACAAAAGCAACCATCACCAATGTCTTTTTTTTTTTTTTTTTTTTGATCCTAACCTACCACTTGTGGACGCATCAAACTAAGTTATGGCATTTATTTTACAAAAAAAGCATTTCAATAACTAAAAATTCTAGCCGATAAAATTTTATAAAAGTATGGCATCGCAAGATTGCAAATGTATGATAGAAAACATAAAACCAAAATTTTTTACTTCATTAATTCATATGGTAGTACAAGCATACTAGTCTTCATTAATAAGAGAAAATAAAATAAAATAAAGAATATCTTCTTCAATAATAATTCATGGATTTCAATCATAAATGTTTAACACATGAAATAATATAAATTTGACAGTATTCTACTTCAAACTCAAGATTATATATATATCAACTTGGTTTAGAAAAATTAAAGATATTAACCAAAGTCAGCGATAGATGATTTTCTTGAAGTAACGAGCGATGAGGCATGGGATTGTGAGGAAATTGTGAACTTGTCTAATATGTTTTGCATATGAAAAACAATGAAGCGTGCTTGATTAAAGGTTATTGAGGTGACTAAATTCTATTAGTTAATAATGGGAGAAGGTCATCTATATTGGTTGATGATGACTAACAGCTTATGGATATAATTCGGTTAGATATGAGGTTACGTGTAAGGGAGAATAGATGGGTTTGACTATATGCTTGTGTGTGTGTGTGTGTGAGAGAGAGAGAGAGAGAGAGAGAGAGAGAGAGAGAGAGAGAGAGAGAGAGAGAGAGAGAGAGAGAGAGAGAGAGAGAGAGAGAGAGAGAGAGAGAGAGTTGTGTAAAGACTTGATTTGAAGGAGTTCATGTGTGTGTGGATTTTGGTTGCATTAATTTAGTGGGCATGTGTTGTATGGTGAGGGAGATAGAAGCTAATTATTTTATAGTGAAGGATTTATGATTAGGAGATAGGTGGTCAAATTTGAGTGGGTTAAAGACCTATATATAGCCCAACTTCTATCACAACGGATGAGTTGGGTGCCATCGTCATCGATGAGAGAGGAAGAGATGTTCATGTAAGATCATCATCATCATCATTAAGTCAACAACACACCAGTTAATCCTACTATCAAACCTAAACCTATAATATGTATGGTTTCAACCTTGCTCTAAGATGTACAATACTACCTAGACTTCTCAATTAGTGTAATGATGTAATCCTCCTATACAAATGTTAAATTAATATAAATTAGCATTATATTTACATGTATATTATAGTAGAATTGAAGCTAGTTACACGTATTGGTACCTAGTATGATTGAGGATTGATGAAAACCATCCCCTTTTTGTGTGAGCATCCTGAATAGTTCAAACTAGCCAAGCATCATCCATGTTGACCTTATCTATGAAAAAATAATTGATTAATGAATATATTTAATAAAAAATCTATATTTAGTGGAGCTAATATTCATTTAAATACTTAACATCTATTCACCATGATTAATGAAGTGGATGGATCTATCAATGTGCTTCATCAAGTCACCATTATTCTTTATTTATTTGGTTCTCATGAGCAAACAATAATTGATTGCCTCAATATGAAATGATCTAACAAGTTGAGCTAGCCATCCAGTTAGGTCATCATGACCATTCACACTACACATGATAATGCATACTTAATTCAATTATGCATAAAGTGGTGATATTGTAATGTACAATCATGGCTAGAATTTTATTCCCTTTTTTGAAGCTAGTTTACATACAAAGTATCATTCATGAACCAACTAAAACCCTCGCCTCTACTTGCTTCAACGCCCACTTGGATCTCACTTGTGTGAACCTCTTCGGCTTCACTTAGCTTAGCTTGCCTTTCTATCATTCTTTTGTAGGCTTTACCATTGCTCATCACTATTGCTTTGAGCTATGCCTGCCTTTTCTCTTATTATTTATTGCATTAGTCTGCTTGCTGTTGCTATAAACCTTCCATCAGATTTTTGCGCGCCTATCTTCTTATCTTAATGCCTAAGCCACCATCTCCAAGCTCCTTATCCTCATTAAGCTTAGGCATCCCTGTTTCCCCCTCCCATCTAGATATGGGGCATTCTCTATCTAGGGAACCACTAGATATCATTTGAATAGGTTCTCATAAGAAAGGATATTAGTAAATGTGCTCTTCTAAAGGAGGCCAAGCTTCAGCTCCCACTATCACTTGCTTTTGGCTTGATATTAAAGTTTGTAGAAAATATTCCAAATGGTGCTTCCATCATCAACAACCAGATGGTACAATTTCTAAAATCTCATCCTCATTATTAGGTTAAATGTCATCCCCTAGGTTCATTTTAACACTAAGGCATATTTGACCTCATTTCCTTTATCTGTTAATCTTTCACTAAGTTAAAGAAATGAAGTGCTTAGTGATCAGGTTAATCTGAATCTCTTCCACTAAAAGCTCATACAAGATCATCAATATTAGGATACAAACAAAATTTTTTTGGGTTCATTATTCAAAATTAACTATGGTGGCTATTGAATATGCCTAGACATATGATGATCATGGTCATTCTCTTTTTAATAATTTCACTCTAGAAATCATTCACCTACCTTTTTTACCTTCTCAACAAATCCAACAGATTATTATTACTAATATTGCTAGATGCATTAATTATACAAAAGAAAGTTTCATGCATACTATTTTTCTAGTATCTTTATCAGGTTATATAGGGGAGTATGATAAGGACAAATTAATTCATTGTCCCTTCTTTACAAGATATAAGGATTTCAAACTATTGGTACACTCTAATATCTTCAGTCAAAATCTAAGGAGCATAAGTGGAAGGAGAAAAAAAATCTTGTGAGTACCCTCATTACACTAAATCTTAATCTAAATCTCTTATATTGTATGATACATCTAAAAGAAAATTAGAGTATAACTAGATCTTAGCGCTCTTTATATGTGTTTTGTCATATCTTTTATGGCCTGCTTTTGTAATTATTATTTTAATAATAATAGTTATTTATTTTAAAAAAATTCACTAATATTGTAACCTCTTTTATATAGTGGATCATGATCTCATAATCCTTAGGCTATGTGTAACTTTTCCACTAAAATATTTAGATAATATTTAAATAGTTGGTACTAATTATACAAAAAATATAAATACTATAACACTCACCCAAAGTACTAGTGAAACCTATTAAGCTATCAGATAAAACCTTCCTCCATAACTTTTTTCAATTTTCTTAGACCCGCTACGAGGTCTCAAATATGTCTTAATTCATTCATGTCATTCCCACGATCCTTATGGAATGAACAAAATTTTTTTATGTGTCCATAGTATGACACCCACCTTCATCGATAATGGATGTTTAAAGAGCTCCTTATTTTTTATGACCTCCGCCAAGTTTGCAATAGAAATGAGTAGAGGAGGGACAGTTTGGTACTAATGAGTAGGGTGTACCTCATTGTATGTCACGCCTCAGGATCTTAAGTGAAAGAATTTATTTTATTCTTATTCTTTTTTATTTTTATTATCTTGTTAATTCATTCTATTCATTTGTTAACCAGATCATTTCAACATCCATAGCTGATTAATTACATTAAAAAATAAAATAATAAATAGCGAAAAACATAATTCACATTTCCATAGTCTAAATTTACATCATATCGGTAGAGTCCAAAATAACAAAAATAATAGCCACTCTCGCTACAAAATATATAAACCAAAAGCTAAAATAAAAACTGTACTAACACCCCTGCATGCATAGCCTTAAGCTGCAGACTCCTTATTTGAAATTATTTAAATCATGTAATGAGCGAATAGCTCAGCAAGTAATTTAAATCTTACAACTAAAATTAATGCAATGTAAAAGAGAAATAATATGTTATAAATCATGTAAGAATTTCTTGTATTCTTATTCTTTTAAATCTTTATTACCTTGTCAATTCATTTTATTCATTTATCAACAAGATTAATTTTAATATCTAGAGCTGATTAATTGCATTAAAGAAGAAAACCAATAAATAATAGAAAATATAATTCACATTTTATGTAGTCCAGGATTATATCATATCGATACAGTCCAAAATAATATGTGCAATAGCCACTGTGATGCCCCAGAATTTAAATTAGAAAAATTATTCTTTTAATCTTTTAATAAATAATAATCAGAGCTATCTAATATCATCTATGAGTAATAAACAATAAAAATAGATTTTATAGTTTAAAACATTAATGTACACATCTATATTCATTCCCCAAAATCATATATAATACTCATGATCTATATAATCATTATATATCTATTATGTTCTGAGTATAAAAGAATAGCAAAAATAAAAAGAATATGTACCTGAAATCATTTAACCACATATAATGAGCTAAAAAGCTCAGCAGGTTACCAAAACTTATAGTTGAATTCAAAGCACGGTAAATGAGTAATATATATGTCAGATTAAATCAAAGCAGTAGCAATCACATGATCATTGAATCGATGCAAAAATAATAAAATTTGTATACAGTAGTAGTAGAATCTATTAACAGTAAAACACTATAGTACGGAAGTCAGTAAAGCAGTAAATCAGTACAAGTGTCAAATCTATGAATCAATTATCATATCCATTACACCAATCAGTATAAAAATTGGATAAAGCATTGAATCAAAATATTAATAAAGATTATTCAAATCAAATCAATGTAGTAAAATTATATAGGAGTGTATACATGTTATCCAGTTATTCTATATCAGTATCAAATTAATATATTACATATTCAGTATGTAATATGCTTATTATACAATGAATCAGTTGCATCAAATAGTATCGGTGCCTATATCAGTGGCAGTAATAGTCTAGTGGCAAGAGCAATAAAATAATGTAAGAATAATAAATATGCACAGTAATAAACATAATGTCTCAGTAATATATATTTTAGTAGCCACACTAAATAAGTAAGAAGTCTTGGCTGTCACTGTATTTTTTAGTATTGTCTCAATATCGATAAATCATTGGCTCAGTAAATAGAGTTGTCACTCTTTGCCCGTCGGCACAGTAATTATCTCCTTATAAGTCTCAATCAGTGTATCACGTGAATCAGTAGAGGATAACACCAAATCACTATATGTAAAGGAAAGCTCGTCGGCCCACCACCTTGTACAAGTCAATCAGTCAATCTTACCAACATGTCAATCAATCTTTACTTATCTTTTACATACATATATATTATAATCACAATACTATAATAGTAATAACGACCAGCCATTACTCAATCTAATCACATATCCACATTTATTTTTAATGCATTGCAGTATATAAAGCATAATTAAGCTTAATTAAAAAAAATACGAAAATGTCCTAATGGTAGATAATAAAAATTATACTGAATAAAAATTCATATTTTTAAAATTTAATCAAATTATCAAATATTGCATAAAATAATATTCTTGAGCTTTAGTTGAACTAAATCATTATTTTTAGATGTTATTTTTTTTTAGTGGGAAAAAATTATTGTATTTTTAAAATCACACGATGAAATATCTTAACTAAATACTTAAAATATTTATAATCTCAATATCTATAACATACAAAAAGTTACACGGTGAAAGTTTTATTAATATAAAATTATTCTCTTTTTTAAGTAACGAAAACATAAATTTAATTAGAAAAATACCAAAAATACGAAATCCTTGAAATTAAAAATAGGATAAAAGTTGCTTACAACGAGACAAATAAATCTTCTAACAGGTCCGACTAACGAAAATCGCTCAGCGGCCTCTAAATCTCAAATTTCTTTTTCTCTTTCCTCACTTTTTCTCTTAATATCTTAAGCCATGTCTCTGTAGCAAAAAATGAATAGGAATAGGTTTTTTAAAAACTTAGTAACTTAGGATATTTTAATTTAAATTATAATTTAATATTATATAATTAATTTAAATAAATATTTTATATAAAATTTAAATAAATCTTTTTAGGGCTTAAAAATTAAAAAAAATATCCATAAAATAAATTATTTTATTTAAAAAATTATTGATAAAATCGATTTACAAAATGGACAGTTGACGATCCTAAAATTGTCACTTGTACCGAAGGTACCAATTTCTTAAAGATTTTCAATGGTGCCCAAAAATTATAAAAAAATTCGTGTAAGTAAAATATTATAATATCAATACTATAGTGAAGATGGTTTATGATTTAGAGTTACATTGACTCCAGAAAAAATTATTTATCTCGGTCAAAATACGTGCTATGACAATCTACCCACCTTTAAAAAATATCATCCCCGACATTTCCCTTAAGCATTTGGGCGTAAAATTAATATCAGCTAAATTCGTACTATCAAAACTCAAATCAAATAAAAAATTCATCAAAAATCATACATTAATGCAGTTTATTCTATCACATATCATTCAATTATGCATGATATGATATGTTATTCAATCATTCAAATAAATTTCGTACCAGTAGAGCTTTCAGGTTGTTGTTGATCTTTCAAATACAATAAGTTATACACACGTGGCATCATTCGAGTAGGTGCAGTCATTCATGGTGTAACAGTCTCTCTCTGACTACTAGTAATTGATCTATCATCTTGTTGGTTAATCTTTCACTATATGCTCTTGACCCTACAATCCTCTATCATGTAGTATGTCTAGACTATCCTGCACCATAATTAGTTCTTCCTCCAAATCCCCTTTGAGGAAAATCTACTACCTTATGTCACTGCTGTCCATAGCAAGAATATTGCCTCGTCAACAAGTAGCACTGACCTATATGTCGTTAACCACAATGAACGCACTCACCGTAGCTACTAGAAGATGCTACTGATACAGATCCCCTTGAATTGCTATACTTATTTTTCTTATCACCATCTCTCGCTCTGCTTGGTTCATCTCTGCTCCTCATCCTACTGACATCATATATGAAGCTCACCTCATATCACTACAGGAAAAGCAATAGGTTTGTGGTGAATTTTTGACGAAATTTACTCCGATGGTAAAACGCGCGTCGGAAAAATATTTCTGTCATATTATTTTCGTCGAAAATATTTCCGACGGTCTTTCCGGCAGAAAACTGACAAAAATGTTTGACAACCTGACACCTTTTTTGGCGTCGTGTTCCGGCGAATTATCCACAGGAATTACCGACGGATATTCCGTCGCAAATAAATCGATGCCGATTTTTACCGTCAGATATCACCGTCGAAATAGCCGTCGGAATTTCCATCGCATAGTTCCGCCGGAAAGTTTGTGATATCATCTTATTAACGTACAGCCTTTCTGGTAAAAAATCTGCCGGAAACCTGTAGCAGAAATTAAAAAAACATTCCTTCTTTCGAAAAGTGATTTTCACATTTAAACCTGCATACAAAAAATACAACATAATATACATTGATAAATCCAATTCTGATCTACAACATTAGTAGTTACACATAAACCAGAAGAGCATCATCCGAATAACAAATAATTAAACATGTACACAATAAACATATACAAGAAGAGTATCATCAATAAATATCTAAACATGTTCAAACAGCAAATAGATAAATATGTTTAAAAACACATAAATACAGATGTCCATATCAGTAAAATAGATAAATAATATCTACTCTGATTCAATTTTATCCTTAGCTGATGTTGTACTCCTCCCACTACTCATCTACTCCCTCATCTTTCTCATTTCTTCTAATATTTGAGCTTACTACTGCTGCATCTGTATCTGCTGCTGCTGTATTTATATCTGCCAATCAGCTTATACTTTCTGTACCTATTCTAGCACGACTGTAAGGGCAGCTATCTGTTGGGTATATAAAGACTCCTGGGTACTAGATGAAAAATTGGAGCCACTAGATGTCTGCCCTTCATATGCATAGGCCTACGAGCCTAACCTGTATACTCTATCGTGCTGCATTCCTCCTACCGCTTGCGACTAAGTGCAGTAGTCAGAATATTCTGTTGATCCGGCAGAAGAATCTTCACCTACTACAGCCTGACTCTCTCGAAGCCGTGTATACTCCT
Source organism: Dendrobium chrysotoxum (assembly GCA_019925795.1). Classification (NCBI taxonomy): domain Eukaryota; kingdom Viridiplantae; phylum Streptophyta; class Magnoliopsida; order Asparagales; family Orchidaceae; genus Dendrobium; species Dendrobium chrysotoxum. The sequence goes on from CM034314.1 coordinate 99,676,909, forward strand.
CCTATGAAAGTTAATAAAAAGTTATACAATTTATACATAATATCACCAAAATTTAACTTATATACTTACATAGGCTTTCCTAGCACGCTCGTCAATCTATTGCTGGTCCTCCTACCGCTTATGGGTATGACTATAAAATTCAATAGGAGTCGGTTCTCTACACAGCACCTGTTTCTGTAATAGATATATATTAGAATTTTAATTAAAGTAAATTATTAAAATATTTTAAAATTTCTTATCAAATATCTTCTGTGCTCAGTATGAGAAATAGAACCTCATGTATGAAGGGAACTACCCAAGCCCCCAATATCAGAAGCTCTATTCTGTCTATTTTGATCTCTCCTTCTATTATAATTTGGGCTACCCCAAGCACTACTTAACTCTGCCCATACACCCTCACCAATCCAGAAGTGGACAAGCTAATTTTCTAGAAGTGTTCCAACCTGAGAGCATACCGTACGCTAGAAAATCACCAATTATCTAAAGTAATGCTGCCCTCATAATGAAGTTCTATTTGGTGGAGATGTCATATGTACTTATTTCCTCTTTCCATAATAAATTTAAATCATTAATTAACGATTGTAAGAATACATCAATTTTTGCTTTTAGATTATGTGGCCCTGGAATGATAAGTGTCAGAAATATATAAGGAGTAGTCATGCATAACTCTGGTGGAAGATTATATGGTGTGAGTATGATGAGCCAACATAAGTAAGGTGAAACAGACTGACTAAATGGAGTGAAATCATCTACGCATAAACCTAATCTTATATTTCTTGATTTTAAGGCGAAGGTGGGATACGCACGATCAAAATGTTTCCATGCAACTGCTTCTGATGGATGTGTAATAAACCCTTCTTATGAGATATGTTCTTTATGCCATCTCATATGTTCAGTAGATCTCATTGATGTATATAATCATTACAGTCAAGGAATTATGGGTAAGTAAAATAACCTGTTGGTTGGTACTTCCTTCAGCTTTCTTTTCGTGATAGATTTTGGTTTAAATCTCGGTGCATTGCAATGATGGCATGCAATATCTGATTGGAAATCTTTGTAGAATAACATGCATCCATTGACACAATAATCTATCTTTTTGTATGTAAAACCAAGCTTGGAAACCAACTTCTTAGTCCAATATAAATCTATAGGAATTATATTATCTACTGGATTGGTTTCTTTGAGCAGTCCAATAAATTAATTAAAACATTCACGGGGAGCATTAAATTTTGCCTTGATACTTAACATTTTAACAGTAACGGATAACTCTGAGTGAGTGGTGCCACCCTTTCCATATTGGTTGTTGGGAAAGGGTGCACCACTCACCATATGAAGTCCAATACCAATATTCTGGCATGAAGCCTCAACGATATAGATCAATAGTTACGTCATCTGGCTAAGGTGCACCTAATATTTATGTTTAGAATATGTGCAGCGAAATTTTTCATTTGAGATGAAGCTGGGTAGTTGAGAAGCTATCTGAATAAAAATATTCACCCCCTAATGAACTCATCAGTTAATGTCTTTCGTCCTTGCGCCAATTGATTATACATTCAACTTCTTTGAGTTCTGATATTCATAATGTATAACCTACATATAATATTAACAATAAGGATATAAGTTACGATTACTTGTCATACGGTAATACGGTGATATTCCAATAGTTAATGGAGCGTAGGTTGCGACGTAATACTAATGTTTCTCATAATCAAATTGGATTTATGCCGGGTAGGTCTACTATGGAAGCCATATATTTATTGAGAGGTTTGATGGAGAAATATAGAGAGAATAAGGAGGATCTATATTTGATATTTATTGATTTAGAGAAAGCATATGATAAAGTTCCAAGAGAAGTGCTATGGAGAGTTCTTGAAAAGAAAGGAGTTAATAACGCTTCTATTCAAATCATTAAATATATGTATGCAGAAGCTATTACTTATTTTCAAACATAAGGTGGTTTGACCAAGCATTTTCCTATTTAGGTTGGATTACATCAAGGATCAGCCTTAAGCCCATATCTTTTTGCTTTAGTCATGGATGTTCTCACTAGACATTTACAAGATGATATACCTTGGTGTATGCTTTTTGCTAATGATATTCTTCTTATTGATAAGACTAGAAAGGAAGTTGAAGGTAAACTTGAACTATGGAGGTCAACCTTAGAGTCTAAAGGTTTTCACTTGAGTAGATCTAAAACTGAATATATGGAGTGTAATTTTAGTAGTAATAGACCTAGTGAGGGGATTATGACTTTGGGCGATCAAGTAATTAATAAGAGTACACATTTTAGATATCTTGGATCTATTGTTCAAAGTGATGGTGTAATAGATAGGAAATAAGCACAAAAGGAGAAAGTTACCAACACAACAAGTGAGCTCCCGTTTATGTCATAACTTCCAATGCAGTAGGAAGGGAAGGTCGTCGAAGGAGCGAAGTCGAACAGTGTCAAATGATAAAGTTACCCGCACAGCAAACAAGCGAGCTTTCATGTAGGAAATGTAGGAAGGGAAGCTAGGTCATCGAGCGAAGTCGAACAGTGCGAAAGGGAGAAATTTACGTACATAGCAAGCGATCAGATCCGATCGAGTAGGAGCGGAACATCTTCAAATACGCGAAGTCGAATAGCGTCAAAGGAGTGAAGTCGAACAGCGTCAAGGAGTGAAGTCAAACTGCATTGAAGGAGCGAAGTCGAATAGCGTCGAAGGAGCGAAGTCGAATAGCGTCAAAGGAGCGAAATTGAACAGTGTCATCAAGGAGCGAAGTCGAATAGGCGAAGGAGCGAAGTCGAACAGGTGAAGGAGCAAAGTTGAACTGCATCGAAGGAGAAACCCTAACCAGAGCGAGCTCCACTGCCAGCTGTGAAATGGAGAAAGCAGTGAAAGGGATAAAGTTTCTTACAGAGGCAGAATGTCCCGAATTTGAGGACAGGGGCCCGATATAATGGAATTCCAGCATTTTTTCCGGCGAAATATTTGTCGATAATATTTCGTTGGTTTTTAATTAACCCAGCGGTAAATCCGGCGGATATTCTGCCAGAAATTACCGGCAAAATATGCTTCAGTAAATTGCTAACACCGGCACAAACCCGACGGTTTACCCGCCAGTAATTTACCGGTGCTATTTTCGCCAGAAAATTCATTGTAAAATGACCGGCAGATAATTCTGCCGGTAATGCCGTCGTAGTTCCAGCATATTTATTTCCGCCAAAAATTCCACTGGAATTACTTGGTTTTCCTGTAGTATATCTAGATGTTGGTACTATCAAATTAATCTCTATCAGTCTAGCCCACTCCACCAACTCAGAAAACTCCTAAATTTGTAGAGGTGCTAGTGGATGTCTGAGCTACCTATTCAACCCTTGTAGAAACCTATAGCACTTTTCTTCAGCAATGTAAATCAAATGAGGAGCATACCTAGCAAGAGCAGTAAGCTCGACCTCATACTACATCACTACCTTTCGACCTTGTTCCAACTTGATGAAAACTTCCTATATATGTCGTTGGGCTGACGGAGGTACAAACCATATCCTGAATACTATAGTAAACTCATCCCAAGTGATCTCAGTATTAGTCTTCCCTTAAAATTTCTCTCTATGCTGTCACATCCATAATCTCTTTGTCTTTCCTTCAAACAGGAATACAACTAATGGTACTTTTTGGCTCTCCGAACACTACTTGTTGTCAAAAAAATTTTCTATCGATAGTAACAAATCTTCTACAGCCTGAGGTCCTACAATATCTTTGAACAATTGAGGCTTTAACTTATGGAATGTCTGTAAGTACTTATCTCCCTCTTCTTTTTTACTTCTAACTAATTTACTTTGTGAATCCCCTATTACCTGTACTATAATAGTAGCCAACTACATCATAATTTTTGATGACACTAGAGCTGCACTGTGTTGCTCATTTGGTACATTTGACTCTGGATGATCCATTTAACTTTTCACTTATACAGTTTAGTATGATCTAAATAATACATACATGCAATTATGTATGTTAAATAATGCACCTAAAACTATCCATTCTATCAAACTCTCAATCAATTCCTATAGTTCTAGCAACAATCAATTCTTTCAATAATTATGCTCTGATACCAATTATGATACCCCAAAATCTAAATTAGAAGAATTATTCTTTTAATATTTAAATAAATAAAAACTAGAGCTATCTAATATCATATAACAGTAATAAATAATAAAAATATATACTATAATTTAAAATATTATGTATATATATGTATTTATTTTTAAAAATTATATATAATACTCAAGATCTATACAATCATCACATATCTATCCTGTCTTGAGTGCAAAAGAATAACTTAAAAAAAAAAAGAACCTGGACCCGAAGGAATCTTGACCAGCCTCACACTCCTGATCCTCTGCCCTGACCTGAAATCATTTAACCATATATAATGAGTTAAAAAGCCCACAAGCCACCAAAATCTAAAATTAAATTCAAGCTACGGTAATGAGCAATATGCATGTCAGGGATCAAATTATAGCAGTAGCATTCACATGATCATTGAATTGGTATAAAAATAGTAAAATTTACATGCACAGTAGTATAATCTATTAACAGTAAAACACTATGGTGCGGAAGCTAGTAAAGCAATAAATCAATATGAGTGTCAAATATATAAATCAATCGTCATATCCGTAATACCAATCAGTATAAAAATCGAATAAAGTATCAAATTAAAATATTAGTAAATATTATTGATATCAAAATGTAGTAAAATCATATAAAAGTGTATATATACTATCCAGTTATTCTATATCAGTATAAAATTAGTATATTACATGTTCAGAATGTCACATACTTATTATACAGTGAATCGTAGTATCAAATAATATTAATGTCTATATCAGTAGCAGTAATAGTAATAGTCTAGTGCATGAGCAATAAATGCAGTAATAGAAATAAGGCCTCAATAATATGCATTTCAGTAGTCACACTAAATAAGTTAGTAGTCCTGACTATCATGATGTCTTTCAGTATTGTCTCAATATCAGTAAACAGTTAGCTTAGAAAATAGAGTTGTTCATCTTTGCCCATCGGCACAATATCATCTCCTTATAACTCCTAATTAGTGTATCACATGAATCAATAGAGGATAACACCAAACCAATATATTTAAAGGAAAGCTCGTCGGGCCCACCATCCTGTACAGATCAATCAGTCTCTAACCAACGGGTCAACAAGTCTTTACTTATCTTTTACACACCCATACATTATTATTACAGTACTATAAAAGTAATAACGACTAGCCATTACTCAATCCAATCACATATCCATATTCATTTTTAATGTATTACAGTAAATAAAGTATAATTAAGTTTAATTCAGAAAGTACCAAAATATCTAAAGGCAGACAACAAAAATCATACTGAGCAAAAATTCACATTTTCAGAATTTAATCAAATTATCAAATATTGCATAAAATAATATTTTGGAAGCTTTAGTTGAACTAAATCATTTTTTTTAAACATCAAAAAAAATTTTGAGTAGGTAAAAATTGTTATATTTTCAAAATCACCCAGTGAAAAATCTTAAATAAATACTCAAAACATTCATAATCTCAATCTCTATAACATATAAAAAGTTACACGGTGAATGTTTTACCAATATAAAATTATTCTTATTTTTCTGTAACGAAAATACAAATTTGATTAGAAAAATACCAAAAACACGAAATCCTTGAAATAAAAAATAGTATAAAGATTCCTTACAGCGAGAAGAGTAAATCTTCCAATAGGTCCGACTGACCAAAAATCGCTCTGTGGCCTCCAAATCTCAAATTTCTTTTTCTCTCTTCT
>CM034314.1:100429218-100493053 GCA_019925795.1 Dendrobium chrysotoxum
CACTTTGATTAGGATTGCTTGCTCTTAATGTCCTTGCTCTGACTTCAATAAGATGACATCTATAATAATACATGATTTCATAAGATTATTTTAACTTATCTATTATCATATCTCTCTCTAATTAGCTATAGAATGTATCTAAATAATTCTTTTATTTAATTAAATTTTTAAAAGAACTTATTTCATCACTTAAATTAAATTAATGATAATATTTATTTTCCTGCTCTATAACTTGATTATTAATCATTCAAAATGGATGAAAAATTTAATTATCACCATTTTCTAAATTGAAATTTTTATGTTTACTTATGTTTATATAATTTAATAATTTCTCTTTTATTTTTTTTAATTAACTAAGCTCTCATTTTTCTATATAAACTCATAAATATGCTATTCTTTTTTTAATTTATAACGAAAATTTTATTTATTGAAATCTCATATGCTCTTCTATTTATATAAATTTTCTTTTATTTTTTTCTTTTCAATCAAAATTTTACTATATATATATAACTAAAATTTTATTTGTAAATATTAAATCTTACCTCTTTCTTTTTACTCCTTTAATTCCACCCGAGCCCTAGCGCCTGCTCTCCTCTTCCACACCCGCACGCTCTCTCTTTTTCGCGGTTGTTCGCCCGATCGCTGCTCCTTGGTCTCACTCCTCCCTCTCTTCTCTAATTTATAGAGATGAAGCCAACGCAGACAGCCCGAACCCTTCGGCTTCCATGACACCAAAAGGCGGGAGCGAGCTCTACGTCTTCTTCCACTTCACGAAATCCGAATCGTTTTGGCTTCTGCGATTCCAGGTGATCGAAATGCACTGAGCATTTTCTTTGTTTCCCTCATCTCCTTTAACTTCCTCGCATGACTCTCCAAGAGATGGAATGGCTTCGCTTTGCTCCATCTTCCTCCCTTTGTCTCTTTCACAACATCAAGTGTCAGAACGTCATAACCCTTCAGCCTCTTCATCTTCATTTAGCTAGGTAACGAAAGCTCATCCCTCTTGAGACGAAATCAAGTTCGGGATATTACAGTAAGTCATGTCCAAATTTTATAATAAAACTATATATATAAAAAGGTATAGTAATAGTCATTTTCATTGATTTATTTATAATAATTAAGAAATGATAAATTAAGTTTTCAAGATAATACATATATTAATTAGTTTTTATTAATTAAAATGTATTTTAAATAGCCTTTAACCAAACATCTAAATCCACCTACATGTATTTGATTCATTTACCTACACTGAAAATTGATTCTAAAATTAATCTTCTCATCATGAAACATTCTTTTGTGGGCTCTGAAAATTCCATCTATGCACCCCGGCCTCTCCGTGCCATCGGTCTCTTTTTTCTTGTTTGATGACGATGGAGAGTTTTAACGAGTTTAGGTTCCGGGTGAATTTTCAGAAGGCATATTAGGTTTTAGATAAGACACTACCCAAAGATTTCGCCCTCATTTTGTGAGAACTTTTTTATCTGAGTTCTTGTTTCCTATAAGCGCAAACCCCTATAGTTAATTACCCTTCCTGATAGTAAGAGAGAACTTTTGATTAAGGCTAGTTATTAAAGAGGTTGCATTGATTATAAATTCAGCGTATAATAGTAATAATTTTAGGGTTTGAATTGAATATTATGATTTGGATCTTATCATCATGAACTTAAAATTGGTGGTGGGGGGAATGAAGATGAGCCCGATCAAGATCCTATGGTTCTATCTTCCCAGGCTATCATGATCCCTGATCTACTTAGTCATAGGAGGTACTTGACCCAACATGACAGAAGGCACCTTATCGGCAGTCATGGGTTACTTCGTCCAAGAATACCTTGTAGACCTGGGTTGATATTTATCTAAGGGGATATATCTAAATCCACTTTAGCTAACATAAGATTTTATGCCTATCGAATATACCCTATGATTCATTACTCAAGGGTTTGAAGCCTTTAGGGAACATATGAGTTTTGGCTGTGATCGTAATAGAATGGTGTCATTTCACGACAAAACCATCTAGTCAGAGGGCACGTGCCACATCCTGCTGGCAAGAGACTATTTGAGGATGAATATTAGTGATACACCCGACACGCATTCGTTCTTTGTGAGATGAGATTAATTTTAAATTTATCACCCCCGACAAACGGTTGTGCGAGGTGGATGATTTTTAGTTTTAAATTTTTAAGTGATAGATTTCATTTTAAGAATTTAGACTTTTGTTGGATTTGAGATTTGACCCCTTCGGTTGAGATTTTCTGTCAACGCGGCCATCAACAGGATGACGTTAAAGTCATTGTGTTTTCATAGGAATTTGGGAGGTATTTTTATGATTCAAGTCATGTCGACTCCAATCCTTTCATGGAGGAGGATGAGATTTGAGTGTTTGGCCCGCGGAGCATTCTCAAACATTGGCATTTATAAATATATCGCATTTGTCGGAGCACATGCGGGTTATGTTTAATTTGAAAATAGAATGAGCATTTGACCTTGCGCAGCGTTCTTAGACTTTGTGTTTGTAACTTTACATGTTTATCAGAGCACATGCAGGGGAGATATTATCATCATTTTAATATGTACACTGCTTCATTTAGGAACTTGTAGATGCCTTCTGTCTGCTAATATGAATGTTGCAGATCCGGTGGCGTTAGGTTTTCTAGATTTCAGTTATTGCATTTAGTTTGTTTTAACTCCTCTAAGCTTCACTTAGCACAGCTTGTAAAGGTTGTTTTCTCAATCAGTATTAGGAGATCGTGCTCGTGTTTGTAGGAGAATTATCTTGCTCTCTACAAGTTCCCCTATTCTCTCCTGTAGGTGGCCTAATTTGTTCGATACAAAGCCCTTGTTCTTTCTTGTAGGCTAGTTGTTGTGGGCACTATGAATTCCCTATTCCTCCTCATAGGTGAATTGTAGTATACTTGTAGTGGGCACTATAAATTCTCTGCTCCCATTTATAGGTGAATTATAGTGTGTTATATTTTTCCTTTGGGTTGAAGGAAATGGTTTGAAGCACCAACCACTATAGATCTTGATAAATTGAACCCTTTCTATCGAATGACATGCTTCATTCTTGAAATTAAAAGTCACATATATAACTGATATAAGAGGACTATCAACTTGTAAGGGTGTTTGTTGAACTAAATATATTGTTTCTTGCATTTTTTTTATCAGTTGTAGTTGTTTAGTAGTTTGGAGAGCTGCTCTATTAGAGAGCTATTATGTGAGCTGCCACTTGTTGGAGAGCAGTTTTAGAGTTATCCGGTAGTTTGGAGAGCTTTTGGAGAGCTCATGTTTGAGAGCTACTCAGTAGATTGTAATTAGATTGGATTATTAGAAACATTTCATTTTTATATTATTATTATTATTATTATTATTATTATTATTATTATTATTGTATTAATTAATTAAGTTGATCAATTAAAATGTTGAATTTTAATTAGAATTTAATTTGTTCAAAAGTTAGTTATCATTATTTTTTTATTATATGATTATTAAATTGATTTGCTCAAATTGATGTTATTTTAAAGTTATTTGATTCATGTGATTTATTAAATTTAATTGCTCATTAATTTAATTGAGCTGAATGTTATTTATTCAAGTGTTATGTAATTAACTTTGAGTATTGATTGAGTTAAAGTTTTCAATTAAAGTTTGATTGATTTTTTTTTACTTTAGGTTACAATTTACTAATTTAACATATTCAATTATTAATATTAAATTGGCTTAGATAAATCATTTAAAGTTATAATTAAATGATATTTAATTTCAAAGTTTGATTTTAGATGGTTGACTGATTATAATTTTAAATTTAGTTAAAATTTAGTTTAATCATTTTAATAAAGTTTTCTGTTAGATTGAGTTTCATTTAATCATATGAATTTTGAAGATTTGATTTAAGTTCTAATTTAAAGTTTTATAATTATCTAATCAAATGAATTTTGCTTTAAATTCAGATTTCATTAGCCATTGAATTAGATTGGTTAATTACCTCATTAATTAAAGGTTCAAATTAACTGATTAAGTTTATTAATTTACTTCTCTGATTTTAGTTTATTTAATTATTTTGAATTTATTATAAGATTAATTAATACAATTAGTTTCAAATTAGATTCATGTTTTCCAAAATTCACTAAGTTCAGAATTTTTTTAGAAAATTTTGGCAGCCTCCCGGCATCCCCTCTCCAACGTCAGGAGGTAAGGAGGGCACTTGCCCTTATGGCTCGACTCGGCCAGAGTGAATCAACAGCGAGGAGATTGGGAGAGCGAATTGATCTCAAAAAGAGTATTCAACTATCATTGTTGTGCGCGACGTGTTGATTTAAGCAAATTTAATTAATTAAATTTAAAGAATATTTTTTTATTCCCCTCGAAAATTCGGCAGCCTTCCAGCGTCCCCTCCCCGCGAGGGGAGGTTGGGGAGGGCACTTACCCTTTTGGCTCGACTCGGTCAGAACGAATCAATGGCGAGGAGATTGGGAGAGCGATCGAGTCCATTAGTGTCTGCGATCCCTCGGTCGGATCAGATCGACGACTGAGGGCTTTGGGAGACCGTATCAACCCCGAGACTTCCTTCAAATTGCTCCCACTTATTTGAAAATCCTCTCATTTCTCTCCATTTCTCTCTCTTTTTTATATACAATAAAATATATATCATAATATAATATAATAAATATATAATATATTTATTATATATAATATAACATTATATTATAATGTTATATTATACTATTATATTAATATATTAACATAATATATATATATATATATATATGTGTGTGTGTGTGTGTGTGTGTGTGTGTATTATCATATTATTATATTATAATATATATAATATCATACATATATAACAGAGAGGGAGAGAGGCGAATCGGGAAGAGCCCGATCGGGCTAGAGCAAGGCGGCAGAGGTCACGCACATGGGTGGCTTGGTCGGCGACAGGTCAGGCCGGAGTTGGTCGGAGGCAGAGGCGGCAGGTCCTTGGTCAGTGGCAAGTCAAGTAAGAGCAGAAGTTGCTTAGACACGATGGCAGAGTTCTGTGTGGAACAAGAGGTCAGAGTCGTCGATTGGAGATTAGGCCAGCGAGCAGAAGCGGCTGGAGGTTGGGCCGAAGCAGGAGTCAGCGAGTGCAGGCAGATGGAGTTGGCTTTGGCACAGGTAGGAGGTGGCTAGGTCGGAGACAGAGGCAGGGGTCGATCGGGCTAGCTTCGGGCTTGGAGAATATGACTGGTTAGACCAGATCAAGAGGTGGAGGCAGCGGTCATTGCAGATGCAGGGAGGTGTTGACTGTCGCGGCTATGTGCGAACGAGAGGGAGATCGAAAGAAACTCAATTCCGGCTCTCTGTAAGTTTCAAATTCCTTTCTCTCTCATTTCTGTATGCGTGAGCCCCGAATGAGGAGGGATTCGTGTCTTTGAGGAAGTCATGTGTCGTAGGAGAGAACGTGGGCAACAATTTGAAGTCATGCTATGTGATCGTGGGTGATACTGATTACCTGAGCGATAGTTAGAGGTCAGCAAATTTCCTCCAATAAATATGATATGCGCTCTATAGCATATCACGTTTGTTGCAAACTGGTTAAATATATAGATCCCTGATTTATCTTCTCGATTTATCATGAACAAAATATACCTTCTGCCCTAGCTTCATGCCTTGGCAGGCTTGGCGAAGGAGTGTATACAGGTGACCTAAACCCTCGGGGCTTTCATTAGGTCAATGGAAAATAGTCATCTATCCAAAGCTTTATGTCTAACGGGCTTTGATGATGACAATGTTTCCTTAATTCAACCTATGGCTTTATAAGAACCACGGAATGACTTCTTCGATCATGAGCTTTGTGCTTTATCAGACATGTTGAAGAAAAGAAGTTCCTTCGGTCTTAGCTTTGTGCTTGACAGATTTAATGAAGGAATAATGCCTCAACTTGCTGGCAATTTTTATTGTGGCTTGGTGCCTTTGAATTGATTGAGAATCTTCTTCAGAGTTTTGCCTCACTCCATTTATTAGTTGAGCAAATCTTCTGAATCTGAACTAGTTTGATTTATTAAATTTAACAAATATCAAATTTGGTAGTATTTATCATCAGGCTTAATAAAATAGGTGCTTTCTTACTACGGCCTTTTATCATGGCTTATTGAGTAGGTAAAGCTGTCAGTGACTCGGCCGCATATATGCTTGTTGAGACTGATATTATACCTGTTTGAGCATTAGACTTGTACTATAACATCTCATACTTGTCGAATTTGATTTGTTAGAACTATCAGACCAAAAGTCTCTTCATTTAAACTCCAGGATTTTGGCAAATTTGAAGAAGAATCTTCAATATTTACAATGATGGCACATTTTCTTGAAGGCACCAGCTTCTGCCCTGTATTTATGCAACGATAGCCTCATGAATGATTTTAAATATTTATTTGGGGATCAACATTAACCCAAATAAATATTTAAATGCCCCTTATCTTAAAGAAAAATTTTCATATGTCATTAGATTTTTGGCATTTTTAAAACTTAAAAATGCCCCTTATATTATAGGAGAATTTCTAAAACACCTTAAAAATATTTCCTTTCTTTGTGAGAGGATGATCTTTAATTTTCTTATCTAAGAATAATATTTCTTCAGATATCACCTATTGATCGGGGGCATAGGTTGTCGACCTTCCAGATCGATGAGTTGATAGGCTCCTCCCTGGTACACCTTCTCGATGATAAAAGGGTCTTCCCAATTTGGTTCAAATTTATCACCAATTCTTTGGTGTGGGATAATTGATCTTCTCAGCACCAGGACTAACTCTCCTTCTTGAAATGCTCGATGGCGTACCATACGGTCGAAAGATTTCACCATTCTTACTCAATAAATTTCTAAATTTTATTGAGCTTGGAGCCTGACTTCATTCCGTGCATCAAGCTCTTCCATTCGTAGGCAAGCATTTTGTTCTTTCATAAGGTTGTACTGAACAGCTACTCAAAGTAATGATAATTTAACTTCAAGAGGCAACACTGCTTCAGCTCCAAATACCAATGCATAAGGAGTTACTTTTGTTGGTGTCTTATAAGTGATACGATATGCCCATAATGCTTCTGCCATCTTAGAATATCATTCTCTTTTATTTTTATTAAGGATTTTCTTGAGCAGCTTTACTAGTGTTTTGTTGAAGGCTTCTGCCAATCCATTTACTCTTGGATTATAAATTGATGAATATCGCCAATCGATTTTATTTCGCTCAATAAATTTATAAAGTTTAGTACTTTTGAAAGCTGGACCATTGTCTAAGATTATACGGCATGGTACACCAAATATATAGACAATATTATGAGTAAAGAAGTTAATCACATGATTAGCGGTGACTTCTTTGAATGGAACTGCTTCAGACCATTTCAAAAAAATAGTTTGTTACTGCTAATATAAAATGGTGTCTAGCAGATGATGGCGGATCAATTGGCCCTATTATATCTGTCCCCCAGCATTCAAATGGTCAGGATACTATAGTGGGATGTAAAGGATTTGGAGGTTGATGTATTACATTGCCATAAATTTGACATTCATGACATATATCTATATGATTGGTGCAATCCTTTATCATTAATGGCCAGTAATAACACATTCTTTTAACTTTAATGGCCATTTTAGGACCTGATTGATGTGTATCACATAACCCTTCATGAACTTCAGAAATAACTTTATCAGTTTCATCTTTCCCTAAACATCATAGCCATATTTGATCGAATGATCTTTGATATAACATGTTATTGACAAACGTACATCGCAATGCTCTCTTTTTTATCTACGTAGCTAACGATTTATCAGTAGGGAGTTTTTTCTTTCTTTGAAGTAGTCGATGAAAGGCTGCCTCTAGTCATTTTGCTCTTCAATGTCTAGGCATTCAAGCTAGGATTTAGAGGCTCTACCAAATTTTCTTCTTGTAACCATTTGGGGTTTATCTGGTTGATTTTCAGGAATAATTTATTGGGGAGGTTGAGGAACAACTGAAGTTGTATCCTGTTGGCATGGATTTAGTGACCCGTCTACCTGTGGGGAACACAGAATTGCTGGCTCTAGTACTCGATAAGTGTTGACATTGATTAGCACCGGCTCGTCATTCATACTCGCTATTTCTTTAGCAAGTTTTGCTAAAGAATCTGCCTTACTATTATGAGCTTGAGATACTTAGATTAATGTAACATTTGAAATTTTTCTTCATGAGCTCAAACACTCGTTTATGATAGTAAATTAACTTGATTCTTTCAATTTTATAAATACTCAGTACTTGGTTTATAACGAGTTGAGAATAGCAAAAAATCTTGAGGTTTTGAATTTCCATTGAAATAGCAATTTCGAGACCCGCTATTAAAGCTTCATATTCTACTTCATTATTGGTTCTAGGTTCAGTTAAACCAAATGAATATCTCATTATTCCTCTGTTAGGTGCTATAAAGATAAGACCTATACCAGCTCAAATTTTGGGGAGGTTTTAGAGGTCGAGCAGTTTTAATTGATGACGCACCATCAAAGTATATTTCCCATATTTGTGACTTTTTCTTCTTCTAGAATAAATAAAATTTGTTCATCATGCATATCGTCGTTGAGGGATGAGTCTACAGGAATAGCATGTGCGGTAAGGAAATCTGCTAAGACTTACCCTTTCACTACTTTTTGTGGAACATATGTGATATCAAATTGCAGAAGTATCACTATCCACCTAGCTAGACGACCTGTCAACACTGGTCTTATCATCAAGAACTTCAGCAAATCAATTTTTGATATCAGTGTGATTTTATGGAGAGCAATATAGTGGCGGCGTTTCTAAATTGTGAAAATCAGCGCCAAACAGTGCTTCTCAATTGGAGAGTAACATATTTATGCTCCAATCAACCTTCGACTAATATAGTAGAGTGCATTTTCTTTACCTTCTTCGTTATGCTGAGCTAGCAATGCTCTGAGGGACTCTTCCAATGCTGCGGTGTATAGGATAAGAGGCTTCCTTGGAATTGGTATTGTAAGAATAGGTGGGCTTAATAGATATCTCTTGATACTGTCAAAAGCTTCTTGGCATTCATCATCCTATTTAAAATGAACATCATTCTTCATCAATTTTACAAATGGTTGACATCTGCTTAATAAATTTGAAATAAATCGTCGTATAAATGCAAGTTATCCTTGTATGCAACAAAGTTGACAAAGACTTTTTGGAGGTGGCATTTCTATAATACCTTAACTTTGTTAGAATCAACCTCAATCCCTCTATGTCGTACAACATACCCAAGAAATTTTCTTGAGGAAACTCTAAAAGCACACTTGAGTGGATTCATTTTGAGATTAATTTTTTGATCCTTTCAAATATAATTCTCAAATCATCAAAGTGATCTTTTCGATCTATACTTTTGATAACAAGATCATCCTCATAGCATTCAACCTTCTGGTGGATGAGCTTGTCAAATAATATGTGTCATAGCCCTTTGATATGTAGCTCCAGCATTCTTCAAGCCAAAGAGCATGACTGTGTAGCAGAAAATGCTGATAGGAGTCCTGAAAGAAGTATGTTTCTCATCTTTAGATGCCATTTTGATTTGGTTATATATTGATGACCCATCCATAAATGAGAATATATCATAATTAGATGTATTGTCAACCAGTATATCTGATATTAGAAGTGGAAAGTCATCTTTTGGACACGCCTTATTAGATCTCAAAATTGATGCATATGCGAATTTGTCCATTCTTGTTTTTTACTGAGACAATATCGGCTATCCAATCGACATATTTTCTTCTTGAATGAAACCTACTTCGATAAGATTCTTAGTTTTTGCACTACTTGCTCATCAATTTTAGCCTCATTCACCTTGGAGCTTACTTAACAGGTAATGCACCTGATTTGATGGCTAATTTGTGAACAGCTATATCAGGAAATAAGCCTAGCATTTCATCGTATGTCCAAACAAAGCAGTCCCTAAATTTACTAAGTAATGCTTTCATTATTTCAACTTTATTCTTAGAAAGAAGAGCACTAATAAAGGTCGGTAGAGGGTCCTTATCAGTTCCCAGGTTTATTTCCTTTAGCTCATCCATGATAACGGCCTGTCCACCATCTTTCAATTCTTCTGGTGCAGGTTTAGCTTATATATCTTGTTCTTCATTTGTATTTATATTTTTAGTAGTCATACATATATTCATTATCACATAACATATATTTTTTTGAGTATATTCTGCTGCGATAATCCAAAACCTTTTATATCATGACTATCCATCTTTGATAGTTCTTGACACCACGTTCTTTAAAAGAAATGTGCTTGTCGCCAAGTAACCATATTATGAATTCCAACTTTTTGTACCATTTGTTGAATTCTTTAGGATAGTGTCTGGGCATTTTCGTAGGAATTATCTCTGTATCTTCATTAAAATTTTTAAGCCCATCGATATTCTTTTCTTAATACTCTCCAAATTTATAAAATAAGCTTCCCAATCCGCTACTTCTACGTAGGAAAGATACATAAAATATTTTAAGCTCTTCAACATTATGACCCTCACGGGATACGACTTCTCTGAAATGTTATGGAGGTATCAAGATAACTATAAAAGTATTTTCCTTTGGCTTTTCTTTAATCAAAGGCTTATAGATTTAACAGACATCATCATCTTCCTTCGTGTCACTTCCCAAATAAAGTACAACTTTATTTGGTTTAAGCAATGTATTAGCCCTTTTAAGAAGATCTGGTGTCGCGTACTTTCTTCCTGTAACCTTTTTCTTAACTTCTTCAGGTTGTTTTGTGCTCCTTGAGGTTGATACTTCAGCTGTAGAATATTTTATTTGCTTCACTTCATTTGGAATGAAATATTTTGTATCATCATAAATTTTACTTCGTGGACTGTGAAGGGTTGTATATCTCCAGAGATCCGAAACTCTTCTCCATCCTTTAGATATTTCATATATTAGTGTATAGTTGATGGAATAAGACCATTTTCATGGAGCAAAGGTCTACCTAAGAGTGCCTTAATTGAAGTGTCCGCATCAACAATATGAAATTTGGCTTATGTGCATAGTTCTCCAAATTTTAAGGGAAGAATAAATGACCCTATTATTTTTTTCCCTTTCTCATTAAAGTCGTACACCATAAGTTTATATGGCCTGAGATGCTGAATATTAAGGGATAATGATCTTAGTGTGCGCAAGCTCATGAGATTTATTGAAGACCCAGGTTCAATCAAGATTCTCTTTATTATGATGCCATCACTTTCTGTCGTGACATATAGAGGAAGATTATATTCCGTAGTCCGCAACATAAGATCTTCTTCAGAGAATGTAGCAACAGGTTTATTTCTGGCATAAAGAACTTCGCTCAAACATCTTTCTGTGAAATATGCTTCATATCTCTCTGGGAGCCTATATTAAAGTTTCTAGAAGATCTTTTGATATTAGGAGAGCTTCATAGATATTGAGTTGTGCTGGATTTTTCTCAAATGGAAAATGATATTATATTCCATCCCTTTATTTATATCACATTTCTTTTTATGATCTTTAGGGATGATTTCTTCGTTGATGATTATATCTTTTCCCTTATCTTTGCTTGATAATCCCTTTTTTAATGGCGGTGGCAACACTTTACCACTCCTTAATTATACTTGAGCCACTTTATTTGACTCAGCCCCATCTGATGAAGTGTTTGCTACATGTTCAGAGTCTTTATTTAGCTTTGCACGCTCCATTCGTGAAGCTATTTGTTGATCTGACTCATCATCACTTAGGAAACATAACTCTTCATTTGAGTTATTATTTGTCTATAGCACCATCAGACATGACTCAGATATTATTTTATCAGCATACCTATTTTTCACTTATATAATATTTTTAAGTTCACCTTTCTTATTCATTTTTGTAGGAGACATTATTGTCTGACCCCTATTGTGATCTTTAATAGAATTTCTTTGGCATGCATTCATTGAGATGACTCAACATGTTTCTACATGGAGTGAGTCTTTATCTTCTTATTCATCATCTTTCACATCAGATTGGTCTATTTGAAGCTCAAACATAAAATTTGTAAGTGTTATAGGCCATCTCGCTGGTTGATGATAATCCTTTAAATTGTTGATGATCTTTTGAAGTACAGTCCTTTTCTTTTTTAGTTTATCGTGCTTATTTGTGTTACTGGACTTCTTGGAGGATGCCTTATAGAATTGCTTCATATTAGAATGCCTCCAAGTTGATAACCTGGAAGTGGATGCACCTAAATTTAGATTTTCTTTAATTTAAGTACTAGTTTCATAAAGAATTTTCATTTACGCTAGGACCTCCTTCCAGTTGTTTGATCATCTTTCTTATTTTCTTTGAGATTGTAGTCTGCCATTCTTCTTTTTTTGGCATCATTTTTTTCTTCATTTTATCTCCTTCCTTCATTAGGGGTATGGGAGAAGACATGATTATCTTTACAGATTCCTTATTCGGATGAACTAAAATAATATTTGATAGCGTGAATTCACCATCTCTATATTTCTTTTCAAGACAGTCTTTGAAGACATAACAATCTTTGATAGGGTACTGATAATATGGTGATGCGGGCAATAATTCAAATTATCTTTCTTATCAGCTTTTTCGGGTCTTTTACACTCAGGTAATTCAAGACTAGCATTAAGTACTTGTTTGAATAGCTTTGTCACACTTTTTCTTTTAAAAGAATATTCTCCATTTATTTTCTTTTTAAGGGATATGATTTGATCATCTATTCTTGGCTTCGAATATTCTCCTCCATCATGAAAAGTCTGAGACCTGTCGTTTCCTCCCAAACCTAATTTTAGTTGGGGCTTGGTATACTGCTTTCCTTTATCATCTTTAGGAGTAGACTATTTTTCTTTATCAATCCTTAAAGATGATATGGAATAGATATCATCTATTCTATTTTCCACAACTTTATTCTTTCGAGGTCTATCTGAATGATATTCAAACTTAGGCAGATTCAACTTCTCAAATTTAGCTACTCTATACAGTAGCTCTTTATAAGTGCTAATTGAGGCCATGCATAAAAATGGTAACATCTTATCATTGATTTTCCCATTAGTAGTTGAACGGCGTGCTCCTCTTCCAATCGTTGTTCATATTTGATACTCATGTTATGCCAACGAGTGATATACTTTATCACTGATTCACCCTTTTTTTGTTTCTTTATGGCAAGATCAGCGATAGTAGTCTTTTCAGTAGCACTAGCAAATCTTTTCACGAACATATTTTCTAGTTATATGAATGTCATGATAGAATCATTAAAAAGTTCAGTGTACCATTCAAAAGAAATCGCTGTCAAACTACTAATGAATTCGCAGGAGGGTAGAGCATTAACGCCCCCAGTATTTCCACAAGTTGCTTTAAAACTGAGCTAAGTGCTGTTTAGGATTACTGGTGCCTTTAAAAGTGTTGAACTTAGGCATTGAATAGCCTTTAGGGTAGGGCACCTGATCGTACTCGGCCGGATATGGGCGACCCTTGCTCACAAACTTCTCTACCTGCTCTGAGGCAATAACAGCTTTAATCTTTTTATTGATGATTGATTCTAACTGTAGAGTCATCACCGATTTAGATGTACTTGTAATATTTGATGAGTTTGTAGATGAACAAGTCGATCAGCCTCATTTCCTCCTTCAGGTGTGGTTCGAATTCCAAAAACCTGGGGTATTGGGCCGATTGGCGATTAGTAGGATACTACTCAATATCGACTAATAAACTGGCTGATTTAATGTTTAATGATAAACTGGCTGAGTAAGTGCAGGAGTAGTAATGATATTCTTTTGCATTAACTGCATCATCGTTGTGGACCTCCAAAAAGAACACCAGTGTGCGGGGATAGAATACAAAGGGTATGACTGCACCATCCTAGAGGATAAAATAATCACAGGTCTTTACACTCTTCGCAAGCGGGCTAATGGGAGGGCAGATTAGATCATACACATGATTAACCATTAAGGATAGCGGCTCTCGCCTACGCACCTTAATGTGTAATAATGTGTATGACCTGATCAGAGTCACGAGGTTTCCCCCACCCGATATATCAGCTTGAGTGAGGTTTATTTGATAGGGGATTCAGTTTCCCATGGGCGTAAGCCCCCATGGTTAATTACATCTCAAGCTAGGGCCTGAGAAGACTCTCGATTAAGGATCCTATATTATACTCTCAAATGGGATTGACATATAGGGAGGCGACTAGAAAGTTCCTACTCAACGGGAAGGAAATGGCTGAACTTAGCTTAGTCAACATGCACAGCTCACATCAACATCTGGAGGGACTAGGATAATGAGAAGAAACTAGAAAAAAAATAAACAACGCACTCAGAGCATACAAGAGAAAAGGATGGAGGTGGAGTCATCCGTATGACACGGATAGCAGGATTTATAGCCTCTGAAGGATAGAGGACTTACCCACCGATGAGACATACTATGAGACATAAATAATAGTAGCCTTGAACCCTAATCTAGAGTGGGTTTAGTGTTCTACACATAACACTAACACCCGTGTCCTAACTAATGCATTTTAGGTTTATAACCTGCCTAAAAAGGAAAACCAGCTAACCACCTAGTCGTATAAAATCTATGCTGTCCGATCTTTATGAAAGATGGGTAGGTAGCTCAATTTTTGGAAGTTAAGGCTGACATCTTGAGAGGCTCCTAAGTGGAATACAAGGTAGAATGCTTCTAGAACTAATCCAATTAAATTTTAATTTAATTAGTTTCTAATGCAATGCACGCTGGTTAAAATCTCCAAATCAAGAATGCATGAAATTTTAAAAAGGCTTATAAAATAATTTTTTAGAAAGACTAGACTTCCCGAGATCCAGCACCTCATCCTTATAGGTCAGATTATCTGGACTCTACCCACATGCGCGGAAGTATCTTAAACAAGGGATAAGAAAATGCATTAATATGCATGCGACCTCAGACGATTCTGGCCATTCCTTAGATCACTAAGTTTCTATATTATTTAATTCTTAAAATATTAAATTTTAGTTAGGAGTATAAAAAAAATTTAGTCCTTAGATAGCCTAGCGAAATCAGGCCACACACATGCAAGAGAGAAACCTAAAAAAATATATAGATTCTACTACGCAATCAAAATAAATACATCAATACAAATAAATAACCAGAGTAAAAAAAGAAAGGTCCAAAGTCCATGGCAAGTGCCATATAAGTACAACCCAAGGTCTGCAGAAAAGTAATGGTGGCCAGGCTCTACCGATAATATCTTAGATTTTAATCCTACTAAATGACATAAGTCTTAAAAATAAGGTATTTCATCTTCAAGTCTTCTACAGATCATCTTCCTTCGGTCTTCGTAGGGTTCATCCTCTTTGGATCATCTTCCTTTGGACTTTGTAGGATTTATCCTTCAAAAGAATGCCTAAATGAATAAGAAATTTCTTGTGAAGAGTCTTTCTTTTTTTCCTTTGGGTACCTAGTATTTGAAATGCCTCAGTTTTGAAGACTTTAATAATTCGATACGTTACATCAGATTACATTATGAAAAAGAAAAATCTAGACTCTCTTACATAGTTATCCTAAGCAGTTAAAATAGAAAATCCCAAGCAGTTATATATGAAAAAAATAAAATGCTCATGCTAGCCACGCTTGGCCATGCTCTTATTTATTTGGGGCTAAGCATCTGAAGCACCTGTAGCAAGTATTTATATTATTATTACTTATTTTTTTAGCCCCCTTTATTTTAGCACTACATGAGCATGGTTACCTACAAAAAACATCATCAATATCAAAATTGCCCCTAACATATGGGTAATCTATTACACACATCACATCATAAATAAAGTGCAGTCATAAAAGAAACATCACAACAATTATCACAATAGAAGCAACCGCACACGTGCCACATGCAAGAGCGTCACATCACAAAAACAGAAAAGGAAAACACTGGCCTAACCTAGAGCTAGAAGTAGTGCCCTAGCAAATAATTCTATGTGTGTGTAGCAGGTTGTGTGGTTCTGGATATGTCCTATATTGGGTGATTAGTTCAGGTTGTTTGTGCTGCGATTTGTTGAAGGTTGAAAGGAGAATTTTGATTAAAGTGTAAGTATTAATGTTTTAAAGTCAGTTTTAATTAATTCAGTTTATTGATCCATTTTAATGCTTGGGTAGTATTCTTTGAAGTTTATGTTCAGTTAATATGTTTTAGGAGGCCCGAGGTCATCTTATCCGCTAAGTTAAAGGGGTCCAAAAGGTGACTTTCAGAAATAAGCTAGGTTTTGGGATGCTGATATCTTTATAAAATATTAAACCTTACAAGGAGCAGTGGCAGAGCCAGAAAATTTATCAAGGGGGGGCCTAAGTTATGTTATTAAAATTTTCCCTCAACTTTTTTCATCCGGGCTTGGGACCGACATAGGCAGTTTTAAAAATTTTTGATTAATAATTATCCAAAAATGTATAACATTAAATATAAGATAGTAAACAACTTACAATTTATAACGTCTACTCTTCATATTCTGAAAGAGTTGAATGATTACTTCATTATCAATAGAATTTAAAATTTCTTTTTCAATATAAGCAATTAATAAATCATTCATCCACTGATCTCCAATCCTATTTCGCAGTCGAATTTTTATAATATTCATGGCAGAAAATGCTCTTTCAACGCCTGCTATAGCAACGGGTAATACCAATGCCAATTCCAATAGTCTAAAAATAACAGGATATATAATATCCTTCATACTTTGGATCATTTTCTCAGCAAGACTTCCAATATCTTTTAATGAGCTGAACTGATCATCAGATCGCATATCCATGATATAAGTATCCAATTGATTTTCAAGAACCGCCTTATCAAGAAGACTAAAATCAGTTAGATAAAACTGTGTCATTCGAATCAACTTGTCTTTGTTGAATGCATGAAATCCATTATTAGGATTCAAACATGTCATGCACAAAAGAAGTTCAGTATTTACTTCTATAAAATGATTGTTCAACTCCTGAAGCTGCATATCAAGAATTGTGTAAAAAATTTCAACCCGAAAATGATATAAATTTGTTATATCTTGAGCTCTACGACGTGGTCGACCATGAGCAACCCATTTGTCATCCATATGTGGAACATTGATTTTTTGTTGCTCACAGAATGAGGTTACAGTACTGATGAAGTCGGTCCACTTGTTATCTCTCATATCCTGCAGTCTTATTTTACATATACGCACCAAAGACATAGCATTTACAATGTCTTGTTCTCCTCTCTATAAAGCTTGTGATAGTTCATTAGTGATACCAAGAACATCTTTCATAAGATGAAGGCAAAAGGAGAACTCAAATGTCTGTAAGGATTCTAATAAAGCATATGCCTCACCTTTTTGTTCTGAGCTCACACCATCTTCCAAAATGATTTCCAAAACATCAATTACTGTAGAGAACATTATAATTAACCTTAAAATTGATTCATAGTGTGAACCCCACCGCGTATCGCCAGCACGCCTAAGGGCTATTTCTTGATTTAATCCTTGCCCAGATAAAAGTTTTCGACTTTGTAATTCATTTAATGCTTTCTCACGTTGTATTTCCCGGAGTTGGTCGCGACGCTTACAAGAAACACCAACAAGATTCATTACACTCGAAATGATCGTAAATAACAAAGCTATATGTACATGACTTTTCGCAACTGCCACCAATGCTAATTGAAGCTGATGTGAGAAGCAATGAATGTAATGTGCTTATTGATTTTCATTCAAAAAAGAGCTTTTAGACCACTAAACTCCCCTCTCATATTACTAGCACCATCATAGCCTTGACCCCATATTCTACAAATGCTAAAACCATATGTTGATAGGAGTTGTTCAGTCGCCATTTTAAGACTATTTGTAGTTGTATCTGATACATGAGAAATCCCCAAAAAATGTTCCACTATCTTGCCATTTTTATTAACAAAACGGACTACGATTTCCATTTGCTCTTTAGCGGATATGTCAGGTGATTCATTAACTAAAAATGAGTAAAATTTATCACCAATTTCCTCAGATATAAACTTTGTAATAGCAATAGGGAATGCTCTAGTAATATCTTTCTGAATATCAGGTGCAATTAACTTTAAATTCTCAGGTGCATTCTTTAAAACCACATCTTATATGTCTTTGTTATGTTCAGCCAAAAATTGCACCAGCTCAAGAAAATTACCCTGATTTGTGGATGTAGAAGACTCGTCATGTCCTCGGAAAGCTAGGCCTTGCTTCAAGAGAAATCTTATGCAATCAATAGAAGCACTGAGGTGGGTACGGTATGCAAATGTAGCATGATCTGATTGCTTTTGGAACACAAACCCAATATGCTGACTCTGTTTCAGTAGGTCTTCACAACTACATCTAACATTGTTATGCGCACTGTTATGACTTCCAACATGAAGGTCAAATTTGTTTGTTTGTTTTTTCCAATTTGAAAATCCATTTTTACTAAAATCTTCTTCCTCTTCGTTGCCTCTACCTAGTTTTCTGAATAGATAACAATAAAGACAATATGATTTGTCTTTGTTTATGATATACTCTAGCCAATCAGAGTATTTGTCAAACCAAGTAGGATTAAATCGTCTGTTTTTCATCCCGAATTTAGTTTTTGGAAAATCATGACTGCGAGGTTGAAATGGCCCTCATTGTAAATATATTCTACGAACTTCATCTCGAATGTTAGGATTAAAATCAACAATAGGAATTCGTAGTCCTGGATCAGACGGAAGATTTTCAACACTTACTTCTATATTGTTGGGTAAATCAATATCCACTCGAATATGTTTCTCATTATGATCTTCAACCTGATTGCTATTATCATATGATGTTTTTGGATTTGAAGATCGTTGGAAATATCTCTCCATGAAGTTCAAACTCGATATACTATTAAGAAATCAAACAAGTTAACAAATTACACATTCGTACAACTTAAAAAAGAATAAGCCTATTTTAGAGAACAAATGACAAGATAAATAAAACTTACATAATCAAACATATAAATGCAAAGAAACAAAAATAAAACTTATAAAATCAACAAAACTAACACAATATTATGGAGGAAAGGGCTAGCCTAAGTAGCCTTCATTGTTAAGTAAACAACTAAACATAATGCGAGATAAGCCTCTGATAATGGAAATGAAATGGAATACAAAAAAATATATGTTCATTATCAACTTCAGAAATTTTGATGAATATAAAGCCAACTACAGAAAGATATACATTTTCATATTTCATATTTTACTATAAAGCCAACTACAGGATAACAGGAATATAAAGCCAACTATATGAAAATTACATAGGAAGCCATCTAAAGATTCAAACATTTCATATTTCACTATACATATCTTCTCATCATCTCATGCAATGAACAATATGAAACAAGTTTGCATCGGTAAAAAAGGATGCTATCTAGAACTATAGAAGCATGTAATATTGTGTTAACAAAATGACTAAATGAGGACAATACAAACAAAAAATTGAAGTAAAACTGTAGAAAGATATTTGCAACTGAACAAGAAAATTATAACTTATAAAATCAACAAAAAAAATATCTCTAAGTCTCGCTGTCTCGGGCTGTCAGCTTCGGCTATCCTCTGTTCGAGCAAATAGGCGTAAAAGGAGTCGAGGCAGCCGGCAGGGAAGGAGAACTGGGGAAGGCACGTCGTCCGCCGACCATTGTTCGCCGCCACCGGTCGCCGCTGGGCGCTGGGACTAGGAGGAAGAGCCGAGTTGCGGCATCCGCGTCAGGGCGTGCGATCCTGCGAGAGGCTGCGTGAAAATTTCGGTAATGGCTTAAAAGGTGAACCGGCAATGTTTTAACCTATATCTAAAACCCTAAACCGATTTTTTTTTTTTTTTGGGGGGGGGGGGGGGGGGGCACGTGCCCCCCCTTGCCCCCCCCCGCCTTTGACAAGGAGTAATTAGACTATGAGTTTGCTGGATCTGAAATTTTTTACACAAAATTATGATTTTTAGAAGTTTTGGGCCCTAATTATTGGACTTCGGTTGACCGATGAGTTGACTTTTTATATTAGGTTTATTTCTAGAAAGTTGACATTTTTAATAAATACTAGAATTTAATTGGAGTTGAACGCCTTTTAGTTTATTCAATTTAGATTTTTTTAGAATTAGTTGTGATTTTTCAAAGTTTGGGCATTTAAAGGTCTTTTTACTTGATATATTTTAGTTTAGGTTTGTTTTCCAATTTTATAACTCTTTTAATTTAAGTTTATTTTAATGAATTTTATTTGGTTAATATTTAATTAGGGGGTGATAAATAGATTAGTTAGATTTAATTCAAGTTCATATTCAAATTTTACCTCTTAGTGATTATGTATGTTGGTTATAGTTTGATTGAGAGTTGAGTGTTTGAATGCATTTGATTTAGATTGTTATCGATTTCATTGATTAATTATTAATAAATTGTAGTATACTAGCCATAGGATAATATATCACTAAGTTTTTTATATTTTATGTTTCTTTCCTAAAGGGGGTATGCATCAAAAGGCTATATTTTTTTCTAAGACCCAATCCTTAATTTTTGTCCTTAAGTGTCACTAATGTCGTAGGGGGATGAAGAGAGGTTTATTTCTAACCCTTTAGACATTGGCACGTGTGTAACTAGGTTTAGCGATCTAAAAATAAAATAAGATAAGAAAATAATCTAATAATTGAAGTTTCTACAAGGTCCTAAATGGTGGGGAACGTGCACACAGAAAGGTTCCCTAAAGGCCATCCAAGTTTTAAGGAGAACTCACTACATCGGGGGCTACGACCTGATGTATCCGATTATCCAAGCTCCTTCATCTGTTTCTCCTAGGAGTTCTTTATCGTTTTCTCTCCAAAAGTCCCTCGCAAAAGAACAAAGAAAAGAAAGAAGATTAGAGGAGAGTAGGTTAATGTTCACCATGCAAATAATCAGAATAAAATACAATTAAATAAAAACATACATTTCTTCGGGCTTGGATACCGGCTTGGGTGTTTGCTCTTCGAGACTATTCGAATCTCAGAAACTTTCCAATATTGTTACAAAAAAAATGATTTTTATTTATTTATATTTTACATAAAGCCCCAATAAGTGCAAAATAAAGGAAAAACAGAGTTAGAGAGAAAGTATGTAAGCATATCATTATTAGGCATGTCTTTTCAAAGCCCAAACATGTCTTTGACTCACCCTTCGTTCTAATTCAACATTTAAGCCAAACGCAAACAAGAGGAAGGGGAATTTAATGCCATTTAATCTTCCCACATTTTAAGAAAGCGCTCAGAATACTTGACACAATTACCCATATCACTTCTCATATAAAACTTAAAGTAGCAAAGAAGAAAACCAGTCCTGAAACCCAAACCCCAAACAAGTTCTTATACTCCAACCTCAAACATGCTTTCAACCCACATTTCTTTTAACCCATCTTTGGAACCAAATGCGAATAAGAGAAAGGAAATTTGTCAATGAAAATCTATTTCAGTTTAAGGGGACTTAAAGAGCCCTCCAACATCAAGCTTCCAAAGTGCAAAGCCATTCATAAAAGCCCCAATCCTCATAGAACCTTCCAAACAAAGCAAACACATAAAACTTTCCCACATAAAATTCACTATAGCTTCTTCCGACGCAAAACAAACAACAAGTTTCTTTAACGTGGGATAAATCCATGAAAATTCTCCAACAAGAAAATTTCGTAAAGCTCTTCGTCGTAAAATATTTCGCAAAGCATATTGTAGAATTTCTCAACACAAAAACCATTCACAAAGCTTTTCGTAAAGCTTTCAATGATAGAGCAACTCATGAGGCTCTCCAACATCAAGTAACTCATAAGGCTTTCCAATGCAAAATCATTCATAAAACTTTCTAACATAAAGTGACTCATGACACTTTGCATCCAAAGCACTTTTATTTTGCAACAAATAATCCCTTATAGAAAAAGAAGATAAAAGGATTGCTCAACCTATTCAACACAAACTCAACAGAAACATCGAAATCCATCAATATGTGTTACTTTAAATGCTAACGGAAGAAAACCTACTTGTAATAACATGATATAACCTCCAACCAAAAAATGCATAAGATTTAGAGGAACATTATTATTATTTTTTTTTAAGTTTCTGAATACTCTTTATTAGCAACCAAATCCATAAAACTCATGTCAAGATTTTTACCCAAATAGCAAGAAAGGAGCTCCATCATGACACTCTCTTTTAAGGCTTATTTCCTTGAATACATGGTATGCAACAATGTAAAACTAAACAAGCAAGTCGATGGTGAAGGTTATGTATTACACCCTAAAGGAGAGATAATCTATCCACATATTGAATTAGGCTCACTGCAGCACAATCCATTTGAAGTTCATTAGGGACATTGGAATAGAAAAAAGAAAAATGGAATTAAACTATGGTATTTCAAACCAACTTGCTAAAGTATAGTTATAGCATTTTGAGCTCTAATTGCTCAACACATCTAAAAACTACAAAGCGCGGCGACTTCTCACAAGCAATAATGATGTAAGGCTCTCTATAAAACAACATGATCATAACTATCATGATCATAATTATCTCCATTAAACATTGAAACAAGATGAGAGATTACCACCATTCACTTCTAATAAGATGCATATATGAAAATTGGAGGGCAAATTTACCTATATAAGAATAACTTGAGATCTTGTTTCAATCATTCGCAAGGTTTTATGAAGACATGTCATTATCTAAAACTTCCCAAATATTATTTTCTTTGCGGAGACAAAATGCTTGGCCTCCATATAGAGTTTCAATATTAGTAGCCCCATTATAATACACCTTTTTTTCAAGAGCATTTCATCAAGCAACTAAAGTGCAACACTATGAAACCATAGGGAATGAACTCATAGGAAGATCATGTCGTACAAACACCATCACAACATGTGTGAACAAACCAAATGTGCTAGATAATCAAATTCCTTCACAAAGAAACCATCCCCAATGAGCATATATTTACAACCATTTGACAGAAAAAAGAAAACTAATGGAAAAATCAAAGCCATCATGATACACATTGTGTAGCACTCATACATAGTCTACCTCCATTCAATCAAAACATATTTCAAGTAGACATAGAGATAAGAATAGGAAGAACTATCTAATGGTGAAATCCACAAAATAAGGCAAACAATACCTATCCAAAAAGAAAAGAAAAAAAAATCTGGGAAGAATAAAGAAGAAGGGAAGGAGAAGAAGAAGAAGAAGAAGCAGGGAAGGAGAGAAAGGGTAGGAGCTCACCTTGCAAAGGAAGAGAGAATCAACGGTTTTAAATGGGGGAGGCGAAGGTGGTCTGGCGTTGGGTATCTCGTGAACCAGAGACGAGAAGGAGATGGAGGAGATTTTGCCTGGCTTGCGAACAGGGAGAGCGAGAGGGGGCTCAGCCTCCTAGTCTGGTCCGAACGGAAGATAGGCGAAGGCAGAGAGTGAGAGCGGGGGATCTTGCAAATAGGGGAGGGTCTCCGCTCCTTGCTTCTATGAACTAATACTCCGAGAGAGTGAGCTCCACTTGGGTAAATACACATTAATGCTGAGAAAGGAAGCTTTTCCTTTGTCACCTCTCTCGCCCCGCTCTGTTTGAAATCCTTCCATACCTGCGTCCCGCCAATAGGTGATCCCGATTGCCGCGGATTACATTCAATAACTGTCGATGCAATTTCTCGATTTGGAAATAAATCCAATAATTATGAGAAAGTTAATTAAAATTTGATTGAAATTAAATTAAGTAAATTGAGTTAAAATCAGATTCAAATTAGATCTAATTCGGCTCAGTTTGTGTCAATTTGATTTGATCAAATTAATACAATTAAATTTAAATAAAATGATAACTCGAATCATATCAAACTTGATGCGGCTAAGGCAGACTAATCAAGCTTAATCGAACATGGTCGAGTCTAATTCGACTCAATTCAAGATGATTTCAGCTTGAATTGGATTCGACAGAGCTTGATTAAACCAATCAAAGGCCCTCGAGGGCGTTCGAATGAAAATTGAGGTCAATAATCACAGTCATATGTGCCATCATTTCTATCATCTTGTTGTTCAGTTTTGATATCTCTTTATCTTTGTCCTTCATTTGGAGTTTCAAACGCCATTGTGCTTGCGCTAATGTCTCAGCAAGTATTTCTTCTTAATCATCATTTTGTCCATCGCCTGAAGAGACTTCTTCTTCTTCTGACTGCTCATATTGAGCTTCATCTTCTTGAGAGGTTATTATTTTAGAAGAAGTGGGTAATGCTTCGTTGCATCATCGGTATCCACGTGTTTGATGTGGCTTATCATAATGCCCCACCATGTAGACTACTTCAACCTCCATAGTATCTTCATCTTCATCTTTTTCTTATACTCGAATCTCAGAGCGACGCTTCCAATAGATCTCTGGCTCTGAATGCGGTACACAAACTTCCTCAATTAGAGAAGTACGGTCAAAATTGACCTTCTTCTGAGAGGCTGATTAGATGGCAATAGGATTCCTTGAAAAATTCTCCAAGGTGTCGACTATTATAAATATCAGTAATAAGAACATTTTTCTTAGGTACCCATTATTGACGATTTTTATTAAAGGTGGATCTCTGGGAGGCTGCACCAGATGTCATGCCTATATTGACTTTCTTCTGTAGTGATTTTCTTTTAGGAGGTCTCGGCCTCCAAATTTATTTTCCCTTCCATTGGGATCTTTTGATATTATAATCCTGAACACAAGGTCTAGGATTTACGCTCCAATGTTCACCACGTGGAGTTGATTTTAATTTTTCTTGAGTTATTGTGGCAGCTGGTAACTCTCTTTGTGGGATTCTCATGGCTTTGTTTGCAACGGCCTTTGATATTTCTTCTTCATCAAGCCACTTTCTTTAGCCACTTTTAGAACTCTGTGTACCCTGGTGGATGGAGTTTCGTACTTCTTCTTCTGAGGAACAACATTCTGTTGTTGTTATTCCCAGAAAGATTATTTTAGCTCACCAGTAGAGCTATTTCTTTTAACCCATTTTAGATTTGCATATCTATTATGGGTGGGCATGTTAACCTCTGGTTCCAAGGTTGGGAGTGTTGACGGATGCACTGGTAGGGATTGTTGAGCTCACAGCTTTGCATTCAACTTTCTCCTTTATCTTCTTGTGAGCCTTCCTCCAGATGAGGAGACTTCAGTATCATCCTTCCCGGGTGCAGATAACCCGATTGACAGAGTGGTGGCCCTGGTAGATACCACAGATATTCTTCCTTCAGCTACGACCCTCTTGGTGGCTGGGGCCTCAGGCTGTGATAGCCTCTCGAAAACTAATGTCATGTTTGGTTAAACTGCTTTAGCAATAGCAGTTCTAGAAGCTCGTGTCTGTGGCATGGAATAAGCACTTCATGTAAAAGTTTCAGTAGAATCAGGTCTCGCAGAATGGCCTTGAACAGTTATGCCGTGAATAGGTACAACGACAGCCATTATAGAAGCTGCAGAGAACTCTTAAATACCAAATCGGATGACTTAGATTAATCATTTAGAGTTATAATTAAATGATATTTAATTTCAAAGTTTGATTTTAGATGGTTGACCGATTATAATTTTAAATTAGTTAAAATTTAGTTTAATCATTTTAATTAAATTTATCTGTTAGATTGAGTTTCATTTAATCATATGAATTTGAAGATTTGATTTAAGTTCTAATTTAAAGTTTTATAATTATCTAATCAAATGAATTTTGTTTTAAATTCAAATTTCATTTGAATTAGATTGGTTAATGACCTCATTAATTAAAGGTTCAAATTAACTGATTAAGTTTATTAATTTACTTCTTTGATTTTAGTTTTTTTAATTATTTTGAATTTATTATCCGATTAATTAATGCAATTAGTTTCAAATTAGATTCGTATTTTTCAAAATTCACTAAGTCTAAAAATTTTTTAGGAAATTTTGGCCGCCTCCCGACATCCCCTCATTGGTGTCAGGAGGTAAGGAGGGCACTTACCCTTTTGGCTCGACTCGGCCGGAGCGAATCAACGGTGAGGAGATTGGAGAGCGAATCGATCCCAAAAAGAGTACTCAACGATCATTATTGTGCGCGACGTGTTGATTTAAGGAATTTTAATTTAATTAAATTTAAAAAATATTTTTTATTCCCCTCGAAAATTCGGTAGCCTTCCGGCGTCCCCTTTCCGCTATGGGAGGTTGGGGAGGGCACTTGCCCTTTTGGCATGACTCGACCGGAGTGAATCAACAACGAGGAGATTAGGAGAGCAATCGAGTCCATTAGTGCCTGCGATCCCTCGGTCGAATCAAATCGACGACTGAGGGCTTCGGGGGACCGTATCAACCCCGGGACTTCCTTCAAATTGCTCCCAGCTGTTTGAAAATTCTCTCATTTCTCTCCATTTCTCTCTTTTTTAATAATTATATATTATATTGCAATAAAATATATATCATAATATAATATATAATATAATATAATATATTTATTATAATATAATATAACATTATATTATATTGTTATATTATACTATTATATTAATATATTAACATAATATAACATATATATATATATATATATATATATATATATATATATATATATATATATATATATATATATATATATATATATATATATATATATATATATAACAGAGAGGGAGAGAGGCAGATCGGGAAGAGCCTAATCGGGCTAGGGCAAGGCAGCAGAGGTCATGCACAGGGGCGACTTGGTCGGCGACAGGTCAAGCCGAAGTCGGTCGGAGGCAAAGGCGGCAAGCCAGTGGGTCCTTGGTCAGTGACGAGTCAAGCCAAAGCAGGAGTTGCTTAGACATGGCGGCGGAGTTTTGTGCGGAAGAGGAGGTTGGAGTCGTCGATTGGAGATCAGGCCGGCGAGTAGAAGCGGCTGGAGGTTGGGCTGATGCAGGAGTCGGCGAGTGCAGGCGGATGGAGTTAACTTTGGCACAGGTAAGAGGCGGCTAGGTCGGAGACAGAGGCAGGCGTCGGTCGAGCTGGCTTCGGGCTTGGAGAAGACGACTGGTTGGACCGGATCAAGAGGTGGAGGCAGCGGTCAGTGTAGATGCAGGGAGGTGTCGACAGTCACGGCTATGTGCGAACGAGAGGAAGATTGGAAGAAACTCGATTTCGGCTCTGTGTAAGGCTTCGTTTGGTTTTTTTAGCTTTTTCGTTTCAAAAAACGTCGCTCCAAGAAATGGAGATTTTAAATGGAGAAGCTAATTCCATAATACTTCTCAAAACAATAAAGAAATGAAATTTCTAAAAAAGCACGTGTCACATTCAAACAGGAAAAAAGAAGAAATTATACCGTTTTGAAACGGAAAAAGCACTAGAAACGGACAAACAAACCAGGCCTAAGTTTCAAATTCCTTTCTCTCTCGTTTCTGTATGCGTGAGCCCCGAATGAGGAGGGATTCGTGTCTTTGAGGAAGTCGTGTGTCGTAGAGGAGAATGTGGGCAACGGTTTGAGGTCGTGCTGTGTGATCGTGGGTGATATCGGTTGCCTGAGTGACAGTTAGAGGTCAACATCTTTCAATTAAGTCATGTCCAACTTTAATTCAAAATTATTCTTCTCATCATTACACACTAAATAAATCAACCTACATTCTTTCTTTCAATTTACGCTAACTCAGTCCAAATCTGCAACTATAATTAAAGTTGTTTGGGATAGCTGCAGGATTTTATTAAACTAGTTGTGAAGTTGCAATGGAGAAATAACTTACTACTCCGGTTGCCAAAAAAAGCTTTTCACAACAAAAATTAAAGAAAAGCAGTGAATAAACATTAAGAAATTAGTAGCTAAACGAAATTGTAGGTGTTGTCTAAAAAACATAGTTAGAAAGTTCTCCTAAATAGAACCTACATCAAGATCTAAAAGCTTCGTCATGTCTTAGGCTTCGTTTGGGATGAGTTTTTTTACTATTTTCAAAAGCAGCTTTCTAGAACAAAAAATCAATGAAAGCAATTAAAAAGCTATGGCCAAAAGCTGTCGCAAACGAAGTCTTAGTTCTTGCATGTCTTAATGTAAGCATTAGTGCAATTTAATCGTCAACTTAAAAAAAATGTATTTGTAGAACCTTCCAATAAAATATATCTATCTAAAATTTTAACCAAGCTTTATTTTGATAGAAATTACCACAGATGTCACTTGTGATAAAAAATTTTAAGGGAAATAAACTTTCCGAGAAACTCAAACGGGAGTCTGTCGGTAGCCTGAAGGGTTGTTCAAAAGTCTTTCTAGAACAAATTTCACTATCGTGACCAGTCCATTATCCTGATCAAAGATTACAGGAAAAGCAATGCAGAGGTTGTCTCCTAGAATCCCAGAGTTGTTCTTTTCAAAGACTATTCAACAGAACATTTTCCACAAAGTTATTAATATATCATAAAAGAAAAGGAAAAAAAAAAGGACAGGATATTGTGATATGAAATACATTAACATAGAGTTAAAAGTTTTTAGAATTATTTAGTGATTAATATAATATAAATTTTAAAATAAATTTAATGACTTCCATGTGAATAGCAGTCAAGCCTTCTTTTTTTTTTTTTTTTTTAATGAAGTCAAGTCTTTCGCGCATCCCCCCTCCTTCCAGGCAATTTCACTTTAGCGTGGCCAATGGTCTTAATTTTCGACAACATAGGCCACCGTCCACCAGACTGCGAGCAGGCTATACTACATAATCAGCAAGCTTGAAAGAAATCCTTACTCCATATCCATCACTCAATCTCTCTCTCTCTCTCTCTCTCTCTCTCTCTCTCTCTCTCTCTCTCTCTCTCTCTTTCTCTAACAATGTCAGCAATTCAAACCCCATCATTGGCTACAACCAAGACAATACTCTCTGCTGCAGCCTCGCTCGCGGCCTCTGCAGTGCTCATCCGCACCATGGTCAATGAATTTCTCCCCCGCCCTATCAAAGACCACATCTTCTCCTTTACCTTCAGCTTCTTCACAAGATTCTCCTCTAAGCTCACCATCATCGTCCAAGAATTCAGTGGCATCTTGCCAAATGAGATGTACAAGGCTGCTGAGATTTACCTTAGCACCAAGATCTCTCCCGATACACGTTGCCTTCAAGTTGCAAAACAGGAGGACTCAAAGGGCCTGGAGGTCACCATGGAGCAAGGGGAGACAGTTGTGGACTTCTTCCAAGGGATTAAATTTACATGGAAACTGGTATCCCAAGAGAAAAAGAAATCAGTTCTCAGCCACCGCCGCAACAACCCCTATATGACACTAATGCATGAGACCAAATTCTTTTTTCTCAGCTTTCACAAGAAACACAAGGACAAGGCACTCACTGCCTACTTGCCTCACATACTGCAGCAGTTTAAAAATATCAAGCAGGAAGAGAAGCCAATCAAAATTTATACCGGTAATTATGAGAACATTTATCATGGCATGATGATGGATGCGTGGAATGGAGTGAACCTCGACCACCCTGCGACCTTCGACACACTTGCAATGGATCCCGATCATAAAAGGTCAGTGAAGGAGGATCTGGAAAGGTTTGTAAGGAGGAAAGCTTACTACAGAAGAGTAGGGAAGGCATGGAAGAGAGGGTATCTGTTGTATGGGCCTCCAGGGACTGGGAAGTCCAGCCTCATAGCAGCAATTGCCAATTTCCTGAAGTTTGATATCTATGATCTTGAGCTGACAGAGGTACGGTCGAATTCTGCGTTGAGAAAATTGCTTGTTGGAACAGCGAATCGATCGATAATTGTGATCGAGGATATCGATTGCACAATAGAATTGCAGGAGAGGAAGAAGGAGGATGCAGTAGAATCAAGGGGTCGAAATAACTACCATGATGAAAAGGTTGGTATCTCTCTCGTAATTTGGTTTTTAACTCTCTACATGTAAAGCCTTTTTAGGAAACCAATGTTTGGGATTCTATTTTCACTATTTCTCAAAAAAACAAATAGTAGCTGTTGCTCCACTGATTTAAGTTCAATGGGTATGAGCTATCTATAGCTTGAAAATAAGTTTCTTTGGGCTTTATTAACTAAGATTTCAGGGGCATCTTGAGATTTTTGTGGCTTCAGCAGGTTCAAGTAACAATCAAATCCCATAACCGCACATACAAAAACTCTACTTTTCTTTGCTGAAGCATCAGTTTGAATAAAGCAGCAGACAAATAATTACTAAAAAACACTCTAAAATTACAAATACGCTTTTTTTTTTTTTTTTTTTGCAGGTTACACTATCAGGACTTCTCAACTTCATTGACGGTCTGTGGTCGAGCTGCGGAGATGAGAGAATCATCATCTTCACAACCAACCACAAAGAAAAGCTTGATTCTGCATTGCTGAGGCCAGGCAGGATGGATATGCACATCCATATGTCATATTGCAGCCCTTCTGGGTTCATGACTCTGCTCTCCAACTACCACAATGTTGATGACCATCCTCTCAAACCAGAGGTCGAGAGGCTACTGAGGGAGGTTGAAGCCACTCCAGCTGAGGTTGCCGAGGAGTTGATGAAGAGTGATGACAGTGATGATGCCATGCGATGCCTTATCAAGTTCTTGGAAGGGAAGAAGGTAGAAGCCAGTGAAGAAAACAAGAAGGAAGAAAGCATGGTTGTGGAGGGTTCAGAGATTGAAGAACTCAAGGAAGGTGAGGAGGTAGAAGCCGAGAAGCAAGAAAGCATGGTAGTGGAGGGCTCAGAGATTTAAGAAGTTAGAGGGTCTCAAAAACTGCAGAAGTTAAGGGGGCGGAGAAGGCTAGCTTCAGCTCCTATTCATACTCACTAAATGAACTGTGCAACTTAATTTCGTTCGTTTTGATTGTTCTGCATTTGTAACTTCATCGTACATGTTATTGTTGCAGTAACAAAGTAGGTGATGTCAAAGTTTTATTATAGGTGAGAAATTTGAGGGCTGAGCCCAGTAACATACATTAACATGAACAAACTATATAATAACCCTTCAAAAAACGATATAACAAAAGAGATTAATAAAATGAAACTAAAAGAATTCAAACTACATAAAAGACAAAATGGCCTACTTAGGAGAGAAATCAGTAAGGATCATTATAGATGCATCATAGAGGCTAACTTAAAACGAATATATGGGCAAAGCCATCGAAAAGAGACAATCAAAAATAGCTAGCATAGCAGTAACAAAAACAAAATCCTTCGATCAAGTGAGAGCAAAATATTCCGAAGAGAATAAGTGCTGAAAGGGATGAAGCTAACAAATTAAGTTGCACTTCATAAGAGAGTAATCAACATAACCCTCAAAAAATAGATGAACTCTCAACTCCAAAGAAAGCCAAGGAGAAGAAGAAAGTCAAATACTAGTCATTTGCAGCGAAGGAAAATAAGTCCGTAGATGTCATCCAGGCCAGCCAAAAAATTAAAAAAAAAGCCAAAAACTGGGAGCCCAACCAGTGCAACAAGGAAAAGTCTGTCCTCGAGAAAGTAAAAAAGTCTCCCCTTCCATCTGTGAAGCTTAACACGAGAAACAAGTTTTATTTTGTAGAGGACGGTAAAAATGCTATCAAATTTACTGTAAAACTTTCTATTGTTTCTTTCTCTCCCAATGCATTAGACCATGCAATAAAATGATAAAAAGTTCTTTATCCATTGGAGGTATTAGCCATAGTCGAGATGTGCTTCAAAATCTGAAGAAGGGAGGAACTAAGAAGAAAGGTGGAAGTCTAGGGGAGCAAGCATTTAACACAACATTAGAGGGCATCATGAGTTGCTAACCAAGAGTACACAGAATAGGCATAACATAATTTTTGTGCCAAATTTAATTACAACAACCAACATTTGGTAGAGTAACATAAGTGTGTTCACAAGAATAAAGCATTATGAATAGGCATGCCAAGGCTAGCTAGCTTCAACTCCCACCATTCATACTAAATAAATCAACTGTGCAACATTTGAAACTTCACCGCATGACTTACTATTACAGTAAGTGTCACAACCCGGCCCGGAGGCTCGAATTAACAAGGTAGGAACAGACAGTCGGACAATCCACTAAATTTTTAATTAATAACTAACTATTTCTAATAAGGAGAAAGAGCCACTAAAATCTTAAATTTTAAACTAATTAAAATAAAATCATTTAAATACCTTTCTTCAGGTGCGCCACATCTACGGTACATATTTTCACCTCTTCTATTCATTTCGATTATATTAAATTATATTTGAAAATGTTAGAACAACTAAGAGTAAGCTACAGCTTAGTGAGTAAAACATGCTTCTAAATTATAGTAACCCAAGGTAATTGGAACAATATGCATGAGCATTTTAATTCATATCATAAAATAATTCCATTTAAATTCATTTCATTTCAAAACTTTTAATATACAGAATCTTTATCTATATATTTCTTCTTTTTCATAAATAGTATAACCGTCACAAGAGCTACCGTCTAATTTAATAGCAATGAAGGTACTCCTTTTTCATTTCATTTTTCTTTTCCATAACCTTTTTCATTTTCGTGCCCGGGTACATTGCGTCCTCAGCCAGTACCATAAGGGGGGGTGGACTCCATCAGTCAACATGCACATACAAGCATTTCTATATAATCATTCATTCATTTATCATTCAATAACTTTGAATATGCTGAATAATCATGCTAACTATAAAATAATTCAATATAACCATTAAAAAAGAAGAAATACTAGAATCTTACAATAATCATTAACTAGTCAATATCAATTAATTCAATGAACTTAAAATAAATTCAATGAACTTGAATTAAAGAAAACAACATCATTACTATAAAATAAAAGCATGAGTGCTCACTTTGATTAGGATTGCTTGCTCTTAATGTCCTTGCTCTGACTTCAATAAGATGACATCTATAATAATACATGATTTCATAAGATTATTTTAACTTATCTATTATCATATCTCTCTCTAATTAGCTATAGAATGTATCTAAATAATTCTTTTATTTAATTAAATTTTTAAAAGAACTTATTTCATCACTTAAATTAAATTAATGATAATATTTATTTTCCTGCTCTATAACTTGATTATTAATCATTCAAAATGGATGAAAAATTTAATTATCACCATTTTCTAAATTGAAATTTTTATGTTTACTTATGTTTATATAATTTAATAATTTCTCTTTTATTTTTTTTAATTAACTAAGCTCTCATTTTTCTATATAAACTCATAAATATGCTATTCTTTTAATTTAATTTATAACGAAAATTTTATTTATTGAAATCTCATATGCTCTTCTATTTATATAAATTTTCTTTTATTTTTTTCTTTTCAATCAAAATTTTACTATATATATATAACTAAAATTTTATTTGTAAATATTAAATCTTACCTCTTTCTTTTTACTCCTTTAATTCCACCCGAGCCCTAGCGCCTGCTCTCCTCTTCCACACCCGCACGCTCTCTCTTTTTCGCGGTTGTTCGCCCGATCGCTGCTCCCTTGGTCTCACTCCTCCCTCTCTTCTCTAATTTATAGAGATGAAGCCAACGCAGACAGCCCGAACCCTTCGGCTTCCATGACACCAAAAGGCGGGAGCGAGCTCTACGTCTTCTTCCACTTCACGAAATCCGAATCGTTTTGGCTTCTGCGATTCCAGGTGATCGAAATGCACTGAGCATTTTCTTTGTTTCCCTCATCTCCTTTAACTTCCTCGCATGACTCTCCAAGAGATGGAATGGCTTCGCTTTGCTCCATCTTCCTCCCTTTGTCTCTTTCACAACATCAAGTGTCAGAACGTCATAACCCTTCAGCCTCTTCATCTTCATTTAGCTAGGTAACGAAAGCTCATCCCTCTTGAGACGAAATCAAGTTCGGGATATTACAGTAAGTCATGTCCAAATTTTATAATAAAACTATATATATAAAAAGGTATAGTAATAGTCATTTTCATTGATTTATTTATAATAATTAAGAAATGATAAATTAAGTTTTCAAGATAATACATATATTAATTAGTTTTTATTAATTAAAATGTATTTTAAATAGCCTTTAACCAAACATCTAAATCCACCTACATGTATTTGATTCATTTACCTACACTGAAAATTGATTCTAAAATTAATCTTCTCATCATGAAACATTCTTTTGTGGGCTCTGAAAATTCCATCTATGCACCCCGGCCTCTCCGTGCCATCGGTCTCTTTTCTTGTTTGATGACGATGGAGAGTTTTAACGAGTTTAGGTTCCGGGTGAATTTTCAGAAGGCATATTAGGTTTTAGATAAGACACTACCCAAAGATTTCGCCCTCATTTTGTGAGAACTTTTTTATCTGAGTTCTTGTTTCCTATAAGCGCAAACCCCTATAGTTAATTACCCTTCCTGATAGTAAGAGAGAACTTTTGATTAAGGCTAGTTATTAAAGAGGTTGCATTGATTATAAATTCAGCGTATAATAGTAATAATTTTAGGGTTTGAATTGAATATTATGATTTGGATCTTATCATCATGAACTTAAAATTGGTGGTGGGGGGAATGAAGATGAGCCCGATCAAGATCCTATGGTTCTATCTTCCCAGGCTATCATGATCCCTGATCTACTTAGTCATAGGAGGTACTTGACCCAACATGACAGAAGGCACCTTATCGGCAGTCATGGGTTACTTCGTCCAAGAATACCTTGTAGACCTGGGTTGATATTTATCTAAGGGGATATATCTAAATCCACTTTAGCTAACATAAGATTTTATGCCTATCGAATATACCCTATGATTCATTACTCAAGGGTTTGAAGCCTTTAGGGAACATATGAGTTTTGGCTGTGATCGTAATAGAATGGTGTCATTTCACGACAAAACCATCTAGTCAGAGGGCACGTGCCACATCCCTGCTGGCAAGAGACTATTTGAGGATGAATATTAGTGATACACCCGACACGCATTCGTTCTTTGTGAGATGAGATTAATTTTAAATTTATCACCCCCGACAAACGGTTGTGCGAGGTGGATGATTTTTAGTTTTAAATTTTTAAGTGATAGATTTCATTTTAAGAATTTAGACTTTTGTTGGATTTGAGATTTGACCCCTTCGGTTGAGATTTTCTGTCAACGCGGCCATCAACAGGATGACGTTAAAGTCATTGTGTTTTCATAGGAATTTGGGAGGTATTTTTATGATTCAAGTCATGTCGACTCCAATCCTTTCATGGAGGAGGATGAGATTTGAGTGTTTGGCCCGCGGAGCATTCTCAAACATTGGCATTTATAAATATATCGCATTTGTCGGAGCACATGCGGGTTATGTTTAATTTGAAAATAGAATGAGCATTTGACCTTGCGCAGCGTTCTTAGACTTTGTGTTTGTAACTTTACATGTTTATCAGAGCACATGCAGGGGAGATATTATCATCATTTTAATATGTACACTGCTTCATTTAGGAACTTGTAGATGCCTTCTGTCTGCTAATATGAATGTTGCAGATCCGGTGGCGTTAGGTTTTCTAGATTTCAGTTATTGCATTTAGTTTGTTTTAACTCCTCTAAGCTTCACTTAGCACAGCTTGTAAAGGTTGTTTTCTCAATCAGTATTAGGAGATCGTGCTCGTGTTTGTAGGAGAATTATCTTGCTCTCTACAAGTTCCCCTATTCTCTCCTGTAGGTGGCCTAATTTGTTCGATACAAAGCCCTTGTTCTTTCTTGTAGGCTAGTTGTTGTGGGCACTATGAATTCCCTATTCCTCCTCATAGGTGAATTGTAGTATACTTGTAGTGGGCACTATAAATTCTCTGCTCCCATTTATAGGTGAATTATAGTGTGTTATATTTTTCCTTTGGGTTGAAGGAAATGGTTTGAAGCACCAACCACTATAGATCTTGATAAATTGAACCCTTTCTATCGAATGACATGCTTCATTCTTGAAATTAAAAGTCACATATATAACTGATATAAGAGGACTATCAACTTGTAAGGGTGTTTGTTGAACTAAATATATTGTTTCTTGCATTTTTTTTATCAGTTGTAGTTGTTTAGTAGTTTGGAGAGCTGCTCTATTAGAGAGCTATTATGTGAGCTGCCACTTGTTGGAGAGCAGTTTTAGAGTTATCCGGTAGTTTGGAGAGCTTTTGGAGAGCTCATGTTTGAGAGCTACTCAGTAGATTGTAATTAGATTGGATTATTAGAAACATTTCATTTTTATATTATTATTATTATTATTATTATTATTATTATTATTATTATTATTGTATTAATTAATTAAGTTGATCAATTAAAATGTTGAATTTTAATTAGAATTTAATTTGTTCAAAAGTTAGTTATCATTATTTTTTTATTATATGATTATTAAATTGATTTGCTCAAATTGATGTTATTTTAAAGTTATTTGATTCATGTGATTTATTAAATTTAATTGCTCATTAATTTAATTGAGCTGAATGTTATTTATTCAAGTGTTATGTAATTAACTTTGAGTATTGATTGAGTTAAAGTTTTCAATTAAAGTTTGATTGATTTTTTTTTACTTTAGGTTACAATTTACTAATTTAACATATTCAATTATTAATATTAAATTGGCTTAGATAAATCATTTAAAGTTATAATTAAATGATATTTAATTTCAAAGTTTGATTTTAGATGGTTGACTGATTATAATTTTAAATTTAGTTAAAATTTAGTTTAATCATTTTAATAAAGTTTTCTGTTAGATTGAGTTTCATTTAATCATATGAATTTTGAAGATTTGATTTAAGTTCTAATTTAAAGTTTTATAATTATCTAATCAAATGAATTTTGCTTTAAATTCAGATTTCATTAGCCATTGAATTAGATTGGTTAATTACCTCATTAATTAAAGGTTCAAATTAACTGATTAAGTTTATTAATTTACTTCTCTGATTTTAGTTTATTTAATTATTTTGAATTTATTATAAGATTAATTAATACAATTAGTTTCAAATTAGATTCATGTTTTCCAAAATTCACTAAGTTCAGAATTTTTTTAGAAAATTTTGGCAGCCTCCCGGCATCCCCTCTCCAACGTCAGGAGGTAAGGAGGGCACTTGCCCTTATGGCTCGACTCGGCCAGAGTGAATCAACAGCGAGGAGATTGGGAGAGCGAATTGATCTCAAAAAGAGTATTCAACTATCATTGTTGTGCGCGACGTGTTGATTTAAGCAAATTTAATTAATTAAATTTAAAGAATATTTTTTTATTCCCCTCGAAAATTCGGCAGCCTTCCAGCGTCCCCTCCCCGCGAGGGGAGGTTGGGGAGGGCACTTACCCTTTTGGCTCGACTCGGTCAGAACGAATCAATGGCGAGGAGATTGGGAGAGCGATCGAGTCCATTAGTGTCTGCGATCCCTCGGTCGGATCAGATCGACGACTGAGGGCTTTGGGAGACCGTATCAACCCCGAGACTTCCTTCAAATTGCTCCCACTTATTTGAAAATCCTCTCATTTCTCTCCATTTCTCTCTCTTTTTTATATACAATAAAATATATATCATAATATAATATAATAAATATATAATATATTTATTATATATAATATAACATTATATTATAATGTTATATTATACTATTATATTAATATATTAACATAATATATATATATATATATATATATATGTGTGTGTGTGTGTGTGTGTGTGTGTGTGTATTATCATATTATTATATTATAATATATATAATATCATACATATATAACAGAGAGGGAGAGAGGCGAATCGGGAAGAGCCCGATCGGGCTAGAGCAAGGCGGCAGAGGTCACGCACATGGGTGGCTTGGTCGGCGACAGGTCAGGCCGGAGTTGGTCGGAGGCAGAGGCGGCAGGTCCTTGGTCAGTGGCAAGTCAAGTAAGAGCAGAAGTTGCTTAGACACGATGGCAGAGTTCTGTGTGGAACAAGAGGTCAGAGTCGTCGATTGGAGATTAGGCCAGCGAGCAGAAGCGGCTGGAGGTTGGGCCGAAGCAGGAGTCAGCGAGTGCAGGCAGATGGAGTTGGCTTTGGCACAGGTAGGAGGTGGCTAGGTCGGAGACAGAGGCAGGGGTCGATCGGGCTAGCTTCGGGCTTGGAGAATATGACTGGTTAGACCAGATCAAGAGGTGGAGGCAGCGGTCATTGCAGATGCAGGGAGGTGTTGACTGTCGCGGCTATGTGCGAACGAGAGGGAGATCGAAAGAAACTCAATTCCGGCTCTCTGTAAGTTTCAAATTCCTTTCTCTCTCATTTCTGTATGCGTGAGCCCCGAATGAGGAGGGATTCGTGTCTTTGAGGAAGTCATGTGTCGTAGGAGAGAACGTGGGCAACAATTTGAAGTCATGCTATGTGATCGTGGGTGATACTGATTACCTGAGCGATAGTTAGAGGTCAGCAAATTTCCTCCAATAAATATGATATGCGCTCTATAGCATATCACGTTTGTTGCAAACTGGTTAAATATATAGATCCCTGATTTATCTTCTCGATTTATCATGAACAAAATATACCTTCTGCCCTAGCTTCATGCCTTGGCAGGCTTGGCGAAGGAGTGTATACAGGTGACCTAAACCCTCGGGGCTTTCATTAGGTCAATGGAAAATAGTCATCTATCCAAAGCTTTATGTCTAACGGGCTTTGATGATGACAATGTTTCCTTAATTCAACCTATGGCTTTATAAGAACCACGGAATGACTTCTTCGATCATGAGCTTTGTGCTTTATCAGACATGTTGAAGAAAAGAAGTTCCTTCGGTCTTAGCTTTGTGCTTGACAGATTTAATGAAGGAATAATGCCTCAACTTGCTGGCAATTTTTATTGTGGCTTGGTGCCTTTGAATTGATTGAGAATCTTCTTCAGAGTTTTGCCTC
Source organism: Dendrobium chrysotoxum (assembly GCA_019925795.1). Taxonomy (NCBI): domain Eukaryota; kingdom Viridiplantae; phylum Streptophyta; class Magnoliopsida; order Asparagales; family Orchidaceae; genus Dendrobium; species Dendrobium chrysotoxum. The sequence continues at coordinate 100,467,901 of CM034314.1, forward strand.
ACTCCATTTATTAGTTGAGCAAATCTTCTGAATCTGAACTAGTTTGATTTATTAAATTTAACAAATATCAAATTTGGTAGTATTTATCATCAGGCTTAATAAAATAGGTGCTTTCTTACTACGGCCTTTTATCATGGCTTATTGAGTAGGTAAAGCTGTCAGTGACTCGGCCGCATATATGCTTGTTGAGACTGATATTATACCTGTTTGAGCATTAGATTTGTACTATAACATCTCATACTTGTCGAATTTGATTTGTTAGAACTATCAGACCAAAAGTCTCTTCATTTAAACTCCAGGATTTTGGCAAATTTGAAGAAGAATCTTCAATATTTACAATGATGGCACATTTTCTTGAAGGCACCAGCTTCTGCCCTGTATTTATGCAACGATAGCCTCATGAATGATTTTAAATATTTATTTGGGGATCAACATTAACCCAAATAAATATTTAAATGCCCCTTATCTTAAAGAAAAATTTTCATATGTCATTAGATTTTTGGCATTTTTAAAACTTAAAAATGCCCCTTATATTATAGGAGAATTTCTAAAACACCTTAAAAATATTTCCTTTCTTTGTGAGAGGATGATCTTTAATTTTCTTATCTAAGAATAATATTTCTTCAGATATCACCTATTGATCGGGGGCATAGGTTGTCGACCTTCCAGATCGATGAGTTGATAGGCTCCTCCCTGGTACACCTTCTCGATGATAAAAGGGTCTTCCCAATTTGGTTCAAATTTATCACCAATTCTTTGGTGTGGGATAATTGATCTTCTCAGCACCAGGACTAACTCTCCTTCTTGAAATGCTCGATGGCGTACCATACGGTCGAAAGATTTCACCATTCTTACTCAATAAATTTCTAAATTTTATTGAGCTTGGAGCCTGACTTCATTCCGTGCATCAAGCTCTTCCATTCGTAGGCAAGCATTTTGTTCTTTCATAAGGTTGTACTGAACAGCTACTCAAAGTAATGATAATTTAACTTCAAGAGGCAACACTGCTTCAGCTCCAAATACCAATGCATAAGGAGTTACTTTTGTTGGTGTCTTATAAGTGATACGATATGCCCATAATGCTTCTGCCATCTTAGAATATCATTCTCTTTTATTTTTATTAAGGATTTTCTTGAGCAGCTTTACTAGTGTTTTGTTGAAGGCTTCTGCCAATCCATTTACTCTTGGATTATAAATTGATGAATATCGCCAATCGATTTTATTTCGCTCAATAAATTTATAAAGTTTAGTACTTTTGAAAGCTGGACCATTGTCTAAGATTATACGGCATGGTACACCAAATATATAGACAATATTATGAGTAAAGAAGTTAATCACATGATTAGCGGTGACTTCTTTGAATGGAACTGCTTCAGACCATTTCAAAAAAATAGTTTGTTACTGCTAATATAAAATGGTGTCTAGCAGATGATGGCGGATCAATTGGCCCTATTATATCTGTCCCCCAGCATTCAAATGGTCAGGATACTATAGTGGGATGTAAAGGATTTGGAGGTTGATGTATTACATTGCCATAAATTTGACATTCATGACATATATCTATATGATTGGTGCAATCCTTTATCATTAATGGCCAGTAATAACACATTCTTTTAACTTTAATGGCCATTTTAGGACCTGATTGATGTGTATCACATAACCCTTCATGAACTTCAGAAATAACTTTATCAGTTTCATCTTTCCCTAAACATCATAGCCATATTTGATCGAATGATCTTTGATATAACATGTTATTGACAAACGTACATCGCAATGCTCTCTTTTTTATCTACGTAGCTAACGATTTATCAGTAGGGAGTTTTTTCTTTCTTTGAAGTAGTCGATGAAAGGCTGCCTCTAGTCATTTTGCTCTTCAATGTCTAGGCATTCAAGCTAGGATTTAGAGGCTCTACCAAATTTTCTTCTTGTAACCATTTGGGGTTTATCTGGTTGATTTTCAGGAATAATTTATTGGGGAGGTTGAGGAACAACTGAAGTTGTATCCTGTTGGCATGGATTTAGTGACCCGTCTACCTGTGGGGAACACAGAATTGCTGGCTCTAGTACTCGATAAGTGTTGACATTGATTAGCACCGGCTCGTCATTCATACTCGCTATTTCTTTAGCAAGTTTTGCTAAAGAATCTGCCTTACTATTATGAGCTTGAGATACTTAGATTAATGTAACATTTGAAATTTTTCTTCATGAGCTCAAACACTCGTTTATGATAGTAAATTAACTTGATTCTTTCAATTTTATAAATACTCAGTACTTGGTTTATAACGAGTTGAGAATAGCAAAAAATCTTGAGGTTTTGAATTTCCATTGAAATAGCAATTTCGAGACCCGCTATTAAAGCTTCATATTCTACTTCATTATTGGTTCTAGGTTCAGTTAAACCAAATGAATATCTCATTATTCCTCTGTTAGGTGCTATAAAGATAAGACCTATACCAGCTCAAATTTTGGGGAGGTTTAGAGGTCGAGCAGTTTTAATTGATGACGCACCATCAAAGTATATTTCCCATATTTGTGACTTTTCTTCTTCTAGAATAAATAAAATTTGTTCATCATGCATATCGTCGTTGAGGGATGAGTCTACAGGAATAGCATGTGCGGTAAGGAAATCTGCTAAGACTTACCCTTTCACTACTTTTTGTGGAACATATGTGATATCAAATTGCAGAAGTATCACTATCCACCTAGCTAGACGACCTGTCAACACTGGTCTTATCATCAAGAACTTCAGCAAATCAATTTTTGATATCAGTGTGATTTTATGGGAGAGCATATAGTGGCGGCGTTTCTAAATTGTGAAAATCAGCGCCAAACAGTGCTTCTCAATTGGAGAGTAACATATTTATGCTCCAATCAACCTTCGACTAATATAGTAGAGTGCATTTTCTTTACCTTCTTCGTTATGCTGAGCTAGCAATGCTCTGAGGGACTCTTCCAATGCTGCGGTGTATAGGATAAGAGGCTTCCTTGGAATTGGTATTGTAAGAATAGGTGGGCTTAATAGATATCTCTTGATACTGTCAAAAGCTTCTTGGCATTCATCATCCTATTTAAAATGAACATCATTCTTCATCAATTTTACAAATGGTTGACATCTGCTTAATAAATTTGAAATAAATCGTCGTATAAATGCAAGTTATCCTTGTATGCAACAAAGTTGACAAAGACTTTTTGGAGGTGGCATTTCTATAATTACCTTAACTTTGTTAGAATCAACCTCAATCCCTCTATGTCGTACAACATACCCAAGAAATTTTCTTGAGGAAACTCTAAAAGCACACTTGAGTGGGTTCATTTTGAGATTAAATTTTTTGATCCTTTCAAATATAATTCTCAAATCATCAAAGTGATCTTTTCGATCTATACTTTTGATAACAAGATCATCCTTATAGCATTCAACCTTCTGGTGGATGAGCTTGTCAAATATATGTGTCATAGCCCTTTGATATGTAGCTCCAGCATTCTTCAAGCCAAAGAGCATGACTGTGTAGCAGAAAATGCTGATAGGAGTCCTGAAAGAAGTATGTTTCTCATCTTTAGATGCCATTTTGATTTGGTTATATATTGATGACCCATCCATAAATGAGAATATATCATAATTAGATGTATTGTCAACCAGTATATCTGATATTAGAAGTGGAAAGTCATCTTTTGGACACGCCTTATTAAGATCTCAAAAATTGATGCATATGCGAATTTGTCCATTCTTGTTTTTTACTGAGACAATATCGGCTATCCAATCGACATATTTTCTTCTTGAATGAAACCTACTTCGATAAGATTCTTAGTTTTTGCACTACTTGCTCATCAATTTTTAGCCTCATTCACCTTGGAGCTTACTTAACAGGTAATGCACCTGATTTGATGGCTAATTTGTGAACAGCTATATCAGGAAATAAGCCTAGCATTTCATCGTATGTCCAAACAAAGCAGTCCCTAAATTTACTAAGTAATGCTTTCATTATTTCAACTTTATTCTTAGAAAGAAGAGCACTAATAAAGGTCGGTAGAGGGTCCTTATCAGTTCCCAGGTTTATTTCCTTCAGCTCATCCATGATAACGGCCTGTCCACCATCTTTCAATTCTTCTGGTGCAGGTTTAGCTTATATATCTTGTTCTTCATTTGTATTTATATTTTTAGTAGTCATACATATATTCATTATCACATAACATATATTTTTTTGAGTATATTCTGCTGCGATAAATCCAAAACCTTTTATATCATGACTATCCATCTTTGATAGTTCTTGACACCACGTTCTTTAAAAGAAATGTGCTTGTCGCCAAGTAACCATATTATGAATTCCAACTTTTTGTACCATTTGTTGAATTCTTTTAGGATAGTGTCTGGGCATTTTCGTAGGAATTATCTCTGTATCTTCATTAAAATTTTTAAGCCCATCGATATTCTTTTCTTAATACTCTCCAAATTTATAAAATAAGCTTCCCAATCCGCTACTTCTACGTAGGAAAGATACATAAAATATTTTAAGCTCTTCAACATTATGACCCTCACGGGATACGACTTCTCTGAAATGTTATGGAGGTATCAAGATAACTATAAAAGTATTTTCCTTTGGCTTTTCTTTAATCAAAGGCTTATAGATTTAACAGACATCATCATCTTCCTTCGTGTCACTTCCCAAATAAAGTACAACTTTATTTGGTTTAAGCAATGTATTAGCCCTTTTAAGAAGATCTGGTGTCGCGTACTTTCTTCCTGTAACCTTTTTCTTAACTTCTTCAGGTTGTTTTGTGCTCCTTGAGGTTGATACTTCAGCTGTAGAATATTTTATTTGCTTCACTTCATTTGGAATGAAATATTTTGTATCATCATAAATTTTTACTTCGTGGACTGTGAAGGGTTGTATATCTCCAGAGATCCGAAACTCTTCTCCATCCTTTAGATATTTCATATATTAGTGTATAGTTGATGGAATAAGACCATTTTCATGGAGCAAAGGTCTACCTAAGAGTGCCTTAATTGAAGTGTCCGCATCAACAATATGAAATTTGGCTTATGTGCATAGTTCTCCAAATTTTAAGGGAAGAATAAATGACCCTATTATTTTTTTCCCTTTCTCATTAAAGTCGTACACCATAAGTTTATATGGCCTAAGATGCTGAATATTAAGGGATAATGATCTTAGTGTGCGCAAGCTCATGAGATTTATTGAAGACCCAGGTTCAATCAAGATTCTCTTTATTATGATGCCATCACTTTCTGTCGTGACATATAGAGGAAGATTATATTCCGTAGTCCGCAACATAAGATCTTCTTCAGAGAATGTAGCAACAGGTTTATTTCTGGCATAAAGAACTTCGCTCAAACATCTTTCTGTGAAATATGCTTCATATCTCTCTGGGAGCCTATATTAAAGTTTCTAGAAGATCTTTTGATATTAGGAGAGCTTCATAGATATTGAGTTGTGCTGGGATTTTTCTCAAATGGAAAATGATATTATATTCCATCCCTTTATTTATATCACATTTCTTTTTATGATCTTTAGGGATGATTTCTTCGTTGATGATTATATCTTTTCCCTTATCTTTGCTTGATAATCCCTTTTTTAATGGCGGTGGCAACACTTTACCACTCCTTAATTATACTTGAGCCACTTTATTTGACTCAGCCCCATCTGATGAAGTGTTTGCTACATGTTCAGAGTCTTTATTTAGCTTTGCACGCTCCATTCGTGAAGCTATTTGTTGATCTGACTCATCATCACTTAGGAAACATAACTCTTCATTTGAGTTATTATTTGTCTATAGCACCATCAGACATGACTCAGATATTATTTTATCAGCATACCTATTTTTCACTTATATAATATTTTTAAGTTCACCTTTCTTATTCATTTTTGTAGGAGACATTATTGTCTGACCCCTATTGTGATCTTTAATAGAATTTCTTTGGCATGCATTCATTGAGATGACTCAACATGTTTCTACATGGAGTGAGTCTTTATCTTCTTATTCATCATCTTTCACATCAGATTGGTCTATTTGAAGCTCAAACATAAAATTTGTAAGTGTTATAGGCCATCTCGCTGGTTGATGATAATCCTTTAAATTGTTGATGATCTTTTGAAGTACAGTCCTTTTCTTTTTTAGTTTATCGTGCTTATTTGTGTTACTGGACTTCTTGGAGGATGCCTTATAGAATTGCTTCATATTAGAATGCCTCCAAGTTGATAACCTGGAAGTGGATGCACCTAAATTTAGATTTTCTTTTAATTTAAGTACTAGTTTCATAAAGAATTTTCATTTACGCTAGGACCTCCTTCCAGTTGTTTGATCATCTTTCTTATTTTCTTTGAGATTGTAGTCTGCCATTCTTCTTTTTTTGGCATCATTTTTTTCTTCATTTTATCTCCTTCCTTCATTAGGGGTATGGGAGAAGACATGATTATCTTTACAGATTCCTTATTCGGATGAACTAAAATAATATTTGATAGCGTGAATTCACCATCTCTATATTTCTTTTCAAGACAGTCTTTGAAGACATAACAATCTTTGATAGGGTACTGATAATATGGTGATGCGGGCAATAATTCAAATTATCTTTCTTATCAGCTTTTTCGGGTCTTTTACACTCAGGTAATTCAAGACTAGCATTAAGTACTTGTTTGAATAGCTTTGTCACACTTTTTCTTTTAAAAGAATATTCTCCATTTATTTTCTTTTTAAGGGATATGATTTGATCATCTATTCTTGGCTTCGAATATTCTCCTCCATCATGAAAAGTCTGAGACCTGTCGTTTCCTCCCAAACCTAATTTTAGTTGGGGCTTGGTATACTGCTTTCCTTTATCATCTTTAGGAGTAGACTATTTTTCTTTATCAATCCTTAAAGATGATATGGAATAGATATCATCTATTCTATTTTCCACAACTTTATTCTTTCGAGGTCTATCTGAATGATATTCAAACTTAGGCAGATTCAACTTCTCAAATTTAGCTACTCTATACAGTAGCTCTTTATAAGTGCTAATTGAGGCCATGCATAAAAATGGTAACATCTTATCATTGATTTTCCCATTAGTAGTTGAACGGCGTGCTCCTCTTCCAATCGTTGTTCATATTTGATACTCATGTTATGCCAACGAGTGATATACTTTATCACTGATTCACCCTTTTTTTGTTTCTTTATGGCAAGATCAGCGATAGTAGTCTTTTCAGTAGCACTAGCAAATCTTTTCACGAACATATTTTCTAGTTATATGAATGTCATGATAGAATCATTAAAAAGTTCAGTGTACCATTCAAAAGAAATCGCTGTCAAACTACTAATGAATTCGCAGGAGGGTAGAGCATTAACGCCCCCAGTATTTCCACAAGTTGCTTTAAACTGAGCTAAGTGCTGTTTAGGATTACTGGTGCCTTTAAAAGTGTTGAACTTAGGCATTGAATAGCCTTTAGGGTAGGGCACCTGATCGTACTCGGCCGGATATGGGCGACCCTTGCTCACAAACTTCTCTACCTGCTCTGAGGCAATAACAGCTTTAATCTTTTTATTGATGATTGATTCTAACTGTAGAGTCATCACCGATTTAGATGTACTTGTAATATTTTGATGAGTTTGTAGATGAACAAGTCGATCAGCCTCATTTCCTCCTTCAGGTGTGGTTCGAATTCCAAAAACCTGGGTATTGGGCCGATTGGCAGATTAGTAGGAATACTACTCAATATCGACTAATAAACTGGCTGATTTAATGTTTAATGATAAACTGGCTGAGTAAGTGCAGGAGTAGTAATGATATTCTTTTGCATTAACTGCATCATCGTTGTGGACCTCCAAAAAGAACACCAGTGTGCGGGGATAGAATACAAAGGGTATGACTGCACCATCCTAGAGGATAAAATAATCACAGGTCTTTACACTCTTCGCAAGCGGGCTAATGGGAGGGCAGATTAGATCATACACATGATTAACCATTAAGGATAGCGGCTCTCGCCTACGCACCTTAATGTGTAATAATGTGTATGACCTGATCAGAGTCACGAGGTTTCCCCCACCCGATATATCAGCTTGAGTGAGGTTTATTTGATAGGGGGATTCAGTTTCCCATGGGCGTAAGCCCCCATGGTTAATTACATCTCAAGCTAGGGCCTGAGAAGACTCTCGATTAAGGATCCTATATTATACTCTCAAATGGGATTGACATATAGGGAGGCGACTAGAAAGTTCCTACTCAACGGGGAAGGAAATGGCTGAACTTAGCTTAGTCAACATGCACAGCTCACATCAACATCTGGAGGGACTAGGATAATGAGAAGAAACTAGAAAAAAAATAAACAACGCACTCAGAGCATACAAGAGAAAAGGATGGAGGTGGAGTCATCCGTATGACACGGATAGGCAGGATTTATAGCCTCTGAAGGATAGAGGACTTACCCACCGATGAGACATACTATGAGACATAAATAATAGTAGCCTTGAACCCTAATCTAGAGTGGGTTTAGTGTTCTACACATAACACTAACACCCGTGTCCTAACTAATGCATTTTAGGTTTATAACCTGCCTAAAAAGGAAAACCAGCTAACCACCTAGTCGTATAAAATCTATGCTGTCCGATCTTTATGAAAGATGGGTAGGTAGCTCAATTTTTGGAAGTTAAGGCTGACATCTTGAGAGGCTCCTAAGTGGAATACAAGGTAGAATGCTTCTAGAACTAATCCAATTAAATTTTAATTTAATTAGTTTCTAATGCAATGCACGCTGGTTAAAATCTCCAAATCAAGAATGCATGAAATTTTAAAAAGGCTTATAAAATAATTTTTTAGAAAGACTAGACTTCCCGAGATCCAGCACCTCATCCTTATAGGTCAGATTATCTGGACTCTACCCACATGCGCGGAAGTATCTTAAACAAGGGATAAGAAAATGCATTAATATGCATGCGACCTCAGACGATTCTGGCCATTCCTTAGATCACTAAGTTTCTATATTATTTAATTCTTAAAATATTAAATTTTAGTTAGGAGTATAAAAAAAATTTTAGTCCTTAGATAGCCTAGCGAAATCAGGCCACACACATGCAAGAGAGAAACCTAAAAAAATATATAGATTCTACTACGCAATCAAAATAAATACATCAATACAAATAAATAACCAGAGTAAAAAAAGAAAGGTCCAAAGTCCATGGCAAGTGCCATATAAGTACAACCCAAGGTCTGCAGAAAAGTAATGGTGGCCAGGCTCTACCGATAATATCTTAGATTTTAATCCTACTAAATGACATAAGTCTAAAAATAAGGTATTTCATCTTCAAGTCTTCTACAGATCATCTTCCTTCGGTCTTCGTAGGGTTCATCCTCTTTGGATCATCTTCCTTTGGACTTTGTAGGATTTATCTCTTCAAAAGAATGCCTAAATGAATAAGAAATTTCTTGTGAAGAGTCTTCTTTTTTTCCTTTGGGTACCTAGTATTTGAAATGCCTCAGTTTTGAAGACTTTAATAATTCGATACGTTACATCAGATTACATTATGAAAAAGAAAAATCTAGACTCTCTTACATAGTTATCCTAAGCAGTTAAAATAGAAAATCCCAAGCAGTTATATATGAAAAAAAATAAAATGCTCATGCTAGCCACGCTTGGCCATGCTCTTATTTATTTGGGGGCTAAGCATCTGAAGCACCTGTAGCAAGTATTTATATTATTATTACTTATTTTTTTAGCCCCCTTTATTTTAGCACTACATGAGCATGGTTACCTACAAAAAACATCATCATATCAAAATTGCCCCTAACATATGGGTAATCTATTACACACATCACATCATAAATAAAGTGCAGTCATAAAAGAAACATCACAACAATTATCACAACAGAAGCAACCGCACACGTGCCACATGCAAGAGCGTCACATCACAAAAACAGAAAAGGAAAACACTGGCCTAACCTAGAGCTAGAAGTAGTGCCCTAGCAAATAATTCTATGTGTGTGTAGCAGGTTGTGTGGTTCTGGATATGTCCTATATTGGGTGATTAGTTCAGGTTGTTTGTGCTGCGATTTGTTGAAGGTTGAAAGGAGAATTTTGATTAAAGTGTAAGTATTAATGTTTTTAAAGTCAGTTTTAATTAATTCAGTTTATTGATCCATTTTAATGCTTGGGTAGTATTCTTTGAAGTTTATGTTCAGTTAATATGTTTTAGGAGGCCCGAGGTCATCTTATCCGCTAAGTTAAAGGGGTCCAAAAGGTGACTTTCAGAAATAAGCTAGGTTTTGGGATGCTGATATCTTTATAAAATATTAAACCTTACAAGGAGCAGTGGCAGAGCCAGAAAATTTATCAAGGGGGGGCCTAAGTTATGTTATTAAAATTTTCCCTCAACTTTTTTCATCCGGGCTTGGGACCGACATAGGCAGTTTTAAAAATTTTTGATTAATAATTATCCAAAAATGTATAACATTAAATATAAGATAGTAAACAACTTACAATTTATAACGTCTACTCTTCATATTCTGAAAGAGTTGAATGATTACTTCATTATCAATAGAATTTAAAATTTCTTTTTCAATATAAGCAATTAATAATCATTCATCCACTGATCTCCAATCCTATTTCGCAGTCGAATTTTTATAATATTCATGGCAGAAAATGCTCTTTCAACGCCTGCTATAGCAACGGGTAATACCAATGCCAATTCCAATAGTCTAAAAATAACAGGATATATAATATCCTTCATACTTTGGATCATTTTCTCAGCAAGACTTCCAATATCTTTTAATGAGCTGAACTGATCATCAGATCGCATATCCATGATATAAGTATCCAATTGATTTTCAAGAACCGCCTTATCAAGAAGACTAAAATCAGTTAGATAAAACTGTGTCATTCGAATCAACTTGTCTTTGTTGAATGCATGAAATCCATTATTAGGATTCAAACATGTCATGCACAAAAGAAGTTCAGTATTTACTTCTATAAAATGATTGTTCAACTCCTGAAGCTGCATATCAAGAATTGTGTAAAAAATTTCAAACCCGAAAATGATATAAATTTGTTATATCTTGAGCTCTACGACGTGGTCGACCACGAGCAACCCATTTGTCATCCATATGTGGAACATTGATTTTTTGTTGCTCACAGAATGAGGTTACAGTACTGATGAAGTCGGTCCACTTGTTATCTCTCATATCCTGCAGTCTTATTTTACATATACGCACCAAAGACATAGCATTTACAATGTCTTGTTCTCCTCTCTATAAAGCTTGTGATAGTTCATTAGTGATACCAAGAACATCTTTCATAAGATGAAGGCAAAAGGAGAACTCAAATGTCTGTAAGGATTCTAATAAAGCATATGCCTCACCTTTTTGTTCTGAGCTCACACCATCTTCCAAAATGATTTCCAAAACATCAATTACTGTAGAGAACATTATAATTAACCTTAAAATTGATTCATAGTGTGAACCCCACCGCGTATCGCCAGCACGCCTAAGGGCTATTTCTTGATTTAATCCTTGCCCAGATAAAAGTTTTCGACTTTGTAATTCATTTAATGCTTTCTCACGTTGTATTTCCCGGAGTTGGTCGCGACGCTTACAAGAAACACCAACAAGATTCATTACACTCGAAATGATCGTAAATAACAAAGCTATATGTACATGACTTTTCGCAACTGCCACCAATGCTAATTGAAGCTGATGTGAGAAGCAATGAATGTAATGTGCTTATTGATTTTCATTAAAAAAAAGAGCTTTTAGACCACTAAACTCCCCTCTCATATTACTAGCACCATCATAAGCCTTGACCCCATATTCTACAAATGCTAAAACCATATGTTGATAGGAGTTGTTCAGTCGCCATTTTAAGACTATTTGTAGTTGTATCTGATACATGAGAAATCCCAAAAAATGTTCCACTATCTTGCCATTTTATTAACAAAACGGACTACGATTTCCATTTGCTCTTTAGCGGATATGTCAGGTGATTCATTAACTAAAAATGAGTAAAATTTATCACCAATTTCCTCAGATATAAACTTGTAATAGCAATAGGGATTGCTCTAGTAATATCTTTCTGAATATCAGGTGCAATTAACTTTAAATTCTCAGGTGCATTCTTTAAAACCACATCTTATATGTCTTTGTTATGTTCAGCCAAAAATTGCACCAGCTCAAGAAAATTACCCTGATTTGTGGATGTAGAAGACTCGTCTTGTCCTCGGAAAGCTAGGCCTTGCTTCAAGAGAATCTTATGCAATCAATAGAAGCACTGAGGCGGGTACGGTATGCAAATGTAGCATGATCTGATTGCTTTTGGAACACAAACCCAATATGCTGACTCTGTTTCAGTAGGTCTTCACAACTACATCTAACATTGTTATGCGCACTGTTATGACTTCCAACATGAAGGGTCAAATTTTGTTTGTTTGTTTTTTCCAATTTGAAAATCCATTTTTACTAAAATCTTCTTCCTCTTCGTTGCCTCTACCTAGTTTTCTGAATAGATAACAATAAAGACAATATGATTTGTCTTTGTTTATGATATACTCTAGCCAATCAGAGTATTTGTCAAACCAAGTAGGATTAAATCGTCTGTTTTTCATCCCGAATTTAGTTTTTGGAAAATCATGACTGCGAGGTTGAAATGGCCCTCATTGTAAATATATTCTACGAACTTCATCTCGAATGTTAGGATTAAAATCAACAATAGGAATTCGTAGTCCTGGATCAGACGGAAGATTTCAACACTTACTTCTATATTGTTGGGTAAATCAATATCCACTCGAATATGTTTCTCATTATGATCTTCAACCTGATTGCTATTATCATATGATGTTTTTGGATTTGAAGATCGTTGGAAATATCTCTCCATGAAGTTCAAACTCGATATACTATTAAGAAATCAAACAAGTTAACAAATTACACATTCGTACAACTTAAAAAAGAATAAGCCTATTTTAGAGAACAAATGACAAATAAATAAAACTTACATAATCAAACATATAAATGCAAAGAAACAAAAATAAAACTTATAAAATCAACAAAACTAACACAATATTATAGAGGAAAGGGCTAGCCTAAGTAGCCTTCATTGTTAAGTAAACAACTAAACATAATGCGAGATAAGCCTCTGATAATGGAAATGAAATGGAATACAAAAAAATATATGTTCATTATCAACTTCAGAAATTTTGATGAATATAAAGCCAACTACAGAAAGATATACATTTTCATATTTCATATTTTACTATAAAGCCAACTACAGGATAACAGGAATATAAAGCCAACTATATGAAAATTACATAGGAAGCCATCTAAAGATTCAAACATTTCATATTTCACTATACCATATCTTCTCATCATCTCATGCAATGAACAATATGAAACAAGTTTGCATCGGTAAAAAAGGATGCTATCTAGAACTATAGAAGCATGTAATATTGTGTTAACAAAATGACTAAATGAGGACAATACAAACAAAAAATTGAAGTAAAACTGTAGAAAGATATTTGCAACTGAACAAGAAAATTATAACTTATAAAATCAACAAAAAAAATATCTCTAAGTCTCGCTGTCTCGGGCTGTCAGCTTCGGCTATCCTCTGTTCGAGCAAATAGGCGTAAAAGGAGTCGAGGCAGCCGGCAGGGAAGGAGAACTGGGGAAGGCACGTCGTCGCCGACCATTGTTCGCCGCCACCGGTCGCCGCTGGGCGCTGGGACTAGGAGGAAGAGCCGAGTTGCGGCATCCGCGTCAGGGCGTGCGATCCTGCGAGAGGCTGCGTGAAAATTTCGGTAATGGCTTAAAAGGTGAACCGGCAATGTTTTAACCTATATCTAAAACCCTAAACCGATTTTTTTTTTTCTTTGGGGGGGGGGGGGGGGGGGCACGTGCCCCCCCTTGCCCCCCCCCCGCCTTTGACAAGGAGTAATTAGACTATGAGTTTGCTGGATCTGAAATTTTTTACACAAAATTATGATTTTTAGAAGTTTTGGGCCTAATTATTGGACTTCGGTTGACCGATGAGTTGACTTTTATATTAGGTTTATTTCTAGAAAGTTGACATTTTAATAAATACTAGAATTTAATTGGAGTTGAACGCCTTTTTAGTTTATTCAATTTAGATTTTTTTAGAATTAGTTGTGATTTTTCAAAGTTTGGGCATTTAAAGGTCTTTTTACTTGATATATTTTAGTTTAGGTTTGTTTTCCAATTTTATAACTCTTTTAATTTAAGTTTATTTTAATGAATTTATTTGGTTAATATTTAATTAGGGGGTGATAAATAGATTAGTTAGATTTAATTCAAGTTCATATTCAAATTTTACCTCTTAGTGATTATGTATGTTGGTTATAGTTTGATTGAGAGTTGAGTGTTTGAATGCATTTGATTTAGATTGTTTATCGATTTCATTGATTAATTATTAATAAATTGTAGTATACTAGCCATAGGATAATATATCACTAAGTTTTTTATATTTTATGTTTCTTTCCTAAAGGGGGTATGCATCAAAAGGCTATATTTTTTTCTAAGACCCAATCCTTAATTTTTGTCCTTAAGTGTCACTAATGTCGTAGGGGGATGAAGAGAGGTTTATTTCTAACCCTTTAGACATTGGCACGTGTGTAACTAGGTTTAGCGATCTAAAAATAAAATAAGATAAGAAAATAATCTAATAATTGAAGTTTCTACAAGGTCCTAAATGGTGGGGAACGTGCACACAGAAAGGTTCCCTAAAGGCCATCCAAGTTTTAAGGAGAACTCACTACACCGGGGGCTACGACCTGATGTATCCGATTATCCAAGCTCCTTCATCTGTTTCTCCTAGGAGTTCTTTATCGTTTTCTCTCCAAAAGTCCCTCGCAAAAGAACAAAGAAAAGAAAGAAGATTAGAGGAGAGTAGGTTAATGTTCACCATGCAAATAATCAGAATAAAATACAATTAAATAAAAACATACATTTCTTCGGGCTTGGATACCGGCTTGGGTGTTTGCTCTTCGAGACTATTCGAATCTCAGAAACTTTCCAATATTGTTACAAAAAAAATGATTTTTATTTATTTATATTTTACATAAAGCCCCAATAAGTGCAAAATAAAGGAAAAACAGAGTTAGAGAGAAAGTATGTAAGCATATCATTATTAGGCATGTCTTTTCAAAGCCCAAACATGTCTTTGACTCACCCTTCGTTCTAATTCAACATTTAAGCCAAACGCAAACAAGAGGAAGGGGAATTTAATGCCATTTAATCTTCCCACATTTTAAAAAAGCGCTCAGAATACTTGACACAATTACCCATATCACTTCTCATATAAAACTTAAAGTAGCAAAGAAGAAAACCAGTCCTGAAACCCAAACCCCAAACAAGTTCTTATACTCCAACCTCAAACATGCTTTCAACCCACATTTCTTTTAACCCATCTTTGGAACCAAATGCGAATAAGAGAAAGGAAATTTGTCAATGAAAATCTATTTCAGTTTAAGGGGACTTAAAGAGCCCTCCAACATCAAGCTTCCAAAGTGCAAAGTCATTCATAAAAGCCCCAATCCTCATAGAACCTTCCAAACAAAGCAAACACATAAAACTTTCCCACATAAAATTCACTATAGCTTCTTCCGACGCAAAACAAACAACAAGTTTCTTTAACGTGGGATAAATCCATGAAAATTCTCCAACAAGAAAATTTCGTAAAGCTCTTCGTCGTAAAATATTTCGCAAAGCATATTGTAGAATTTCTCAACACAAAAACCATTCACAAAGCTTTTCGTAAAGCTTTCAATGATAGAGCAACTCATGAGGCTCTCCAACATCAAGTAACTCATAAGGCTTTCCAATGCAAAATCATTCATAAAACTTTCTAACATAAAGTGACTCATGACACTTTGCATCCAAAGCACTTTTATTTTGCAACAAATAATCCCTTATAGAAAAAGAAGATAAAAGGATTGCTCAACCTATTCAACACAAACTCAACAGAAACATCGAAATCCATCAATATGTGTTACTTTAAATGCTAACGGAAGAAAACCTACTTGTAATAACATGATATAACCTCCAACCAAAAAATGCATAAGATTTAGAGGAACATTATTATTATTTTTTTTTAAGTTTCTGAATACTCTTTATTAGCAACCAAATCCATAAAACTCATGTCAAGATTTTTACCCAAATAGCAAGAAAGGAGCTCCATCATGACACTCTCTTTTAAGGCTTATTTCCTTGAATACATGGTATGCAACAATGTAAAACTAAACAAGCAAGTCGATGGTGAAGGTTATGTATTACACCCTAAAGGAGAGATAATCTATCCACATATTGAATTAGGCTCACTGCAGCACAATCCATTTGAAGTTCATTAGGGACATTGGAATAGAAAAAAGAAAAATGGAATTAAACTATGGTATTTCAAACCAACTTGCTAAAGTATAGTTATAGCATTTTGAGCTCTAATTGCTCAACACATCTAAAAACTACAAAGCGCGGCGACTTCTCACAAGCAATAATGATGTAAGGCTCTCTATAAAACAACATGATCATAACTATCATGATCATAATTATCTCCATTAAACATTGAAACAAGATGAGAGATTACCACCATTCACTTCTAATAAGATGCATATATGAAAATTGGAGGGCAAATTTACCTATATAAGAATAACTTGAGATCTTGTTTCAATCATTCGCAAGGTTTTATGAAGACATGTCATTATCTAAAACTTCCCAAATATTATTTTCTTTGCGGAGACAAAATGCTTGGCCTCCATATAGAGTTTCAATATTAGTAGCCCCATTATAATACACCTTTTTTTCAAGAGCATTTCATCAAGCAACTAAAGTGCAACACTATGAAACCATAGGGAATGAACTCATAGGAAGATCATGTCGTACAAACACCATCACAACATGTGTGAACAAACCAAATGTGCTAGATAATCAAATTCCTTCACAAAGAAACCATCCCCAATGAGCATATATTTACAACCATTTGACAGAAAAAAGAAAACTAATGGAAAAATCAAAGCCATCATGATACACATTGTGTAGCACTCATACATAGTCTACCTCCATTCAATCAAAACATATTTCAAGTAGACATAGAGATAAGAATAGGAAGAACTATCTAATGGTGAAATCCACAAAATAAGGCAAACAATACCTATCCAAAAAGAAAAGAAAAAAAAATCTGGGAAGAATAAAGAAGAAGGGAAGGAGAAGAAGAAGAAGAAGAAGCAGGGAAGGAGAGAAAGGGTAGGAGCTCACCTTGCAAAGGAAGAGAGAATCAACGGTTTTAAATGGGGGAGGCGAAGGTGGTCTGGCGTTGGGTATCTCGTGAACCAGAGACGAGAAGGAGATGGAGGAGATTTTGCCTGGCTTGCGAACAGGGAGAGCGAGAGGGGGCTCAGCCTCCTAGTCTGGTCCGAACGGAAGATAGGCGAAGGCAGAGAGTGAGAGCGGGGGATCTTGCAAATAGGGGAGGGTCTCCGCTCCTTGCTTCTATGAACTAATACTCCGAGAGAGTGAGCTCCACTTGGGTAAATACACATTAATGCTGAGAAAGGAAGCTTTTCCTTTGTCACCTCTCTCGCCCCGCTCTGTTTGAAATCCTTCCATACCTGCGTCCCGCCAATAGGTGATCCCGATTGCCGCGGATTACATTCAATAACTGTCGATGCAATTTCTCGATTTGGAAATAAATCCAATAATTATGAGAAAGTTAATTAAAATTTGATTGAAATTAAATTAAGTAAATTGAGTTAAAATCAGATTCAAATTAGATCTAATTCGGCTCAGTTTGTGTCAATTTGATTTGATCAAATTAATACAATTAAATTTAAATAAAATGATAACTCGAATCATATCAAACTTGATGCGGCTAAGGCAGACTAATCAAGCTTAATCGAACATGGTCGAGTCTAATTCGACTCAATTCAAGATGATTTCAGCTTGAATTGGATTCGACAGAGCTTGATTAAACCAATCAAAGGCCCTCGAGGGCGTTCGAATGAAAATTGAGGTCAATAATCACAGTCATATGTGCCATCATTTCTATCATCTTGTTGTTCAGTTTTGATATCTCTTTATCTTTGTCCTTCATTTGGAGTTTCAAACGCCATTGTGCTTGCGCTAATGTCTCAGCAAGTATTTCTTCTTAATCATCATTTTGTCCATCGCCTGAAGAGACTTCTTCTTCTTCTGACTGCTCATATTGAGCTTCATCTTCTTGAGAGGTTATTATTTTAGAAGAAGTGGGTAATGCTTCGTTGCATCATCGGTATCCACGTGTTTGATGTGGCTTATCATAATGCCCCACCATGTAGACTACTTCAACCTCCATAGTATCTTCATCTTCATCTTTTTCTTATACTCGAATCTCAGAGCGACGCTTCCAATAGATCTCTGGCTCTGAATGCGGTACACAAACTTCCTCAATTAGAGAAGTACGGTCAAAATTGACCTTCTTCTGAGAGGCTGATTAGATGGCAATAGGATTCCTTGAAAAATTCTCCAAGGTGTCGACTATTATAAATATCAGTAATAAGAACATTTTTCTTAGGTACCCATTATTGACGATTTTTATTAAAGGTGGATCTCTGGGAGGCTGCACCAGATGTCATGCCTATATTGACTTTCTTCTGTAGTGATTTTCTTTTAGGAGGTCTCGGCCTCCAAATTTATTTTCCCTTCCATTGGGATCTTTTGATATTATAATCCTGAACACAAGGTCTAGGATTTACGCTCCAATGTTCACCACGTGGAGTTGATTTTAATTTTTCTTGAGTTATTGTGGCAGCTGGTAACTCTCTTTGTGGGATTCTCATGGCTTTGTTTGCAACGGCCTTTGATATTTCTTCTTCATCAAGCCACTTTCTTTAGCCACTTTTAGAACTCTGTGTACCCTGGTGGATGGAGTTTCGTACTTCTTCTTCTGAGGAACAACATTCTGTTGTTGTTATTCCCAGAAAGATTATTTTAGCTCACCAGTAGAGCTATTTCTTTTAACCCATTTTAGATTTGCATATCTATTATGGGTGGGCATGTTAACCTCTGGTTCCAAGGTTGGGAGTGTTGACGGATGCACTGGTAGGGATTGTTGAGCTCACAGCTTTGCATTCAACTTTCTCCTTTATCTTCTTGTGAGCCTTCCTCCAGATGAGGAGACTTCAGTATCATCCTTCCCGGTGCAGATAACCCGATTGACAGAGTGGTGGCCCTGGTAGATACCACAGATATTCTTCCTTCAGCTACGACCCTCTTGGTGGCTGGGGCCTCAGGCTGTGATAGCCTCTCGAAAACTAATGTCATGTTTGGTTAAACTGCTTTAGCAATAGCAGTTCTAGAAGCTCGTGTCTGTGGCATGGAATAAGCACTTCATGTAAAAGTTTCAGTAGAATCAGGTCTCGCAGAATGGCCTTGAACAGTTATGCCGTGAATAGGTACAACGACAGCCATTATAGAAGCTGCAGAGAACTCTTAAATACCAAATCGGATGACTTAGATTAATCATTTAGAGTTATAATTAAATGATATTTAATTTCAAAGTTTGATTTTAGATGGTTGACCGATTATAATTTTAAATTAGTTAAAATTTAGTTTAATCATTTTAATTAAATTTATCTGTTAGATTGAGTTTCATTTAATCATATGAATTTTGAAGATTTGATTTAAGTTCTAATTTAAAGTTTTATAATTATCTAATCAAATGAATTTTGTTTTAAATTCAAATTTCATTTGAATTAGATTGGTTAATGACCTCATTAATTAAAGGTTCAAATTAACTGATTAAGTTTATTAATTTACTTCTTTGATTTTAGTTTTTTTAATTATTTTGAATTTATTATCCGATTAATTAATGCAATTAGTTTCAAATTAGATTCGTATTTTTCAAAATTCACTAAGTCTAAAAATTTTTTAGGAAATTTTGGCCGCCTCCCGACATCCCCTCATTGGTGTCAGGAGGTAAGGAGGGCACTTACCCTTTTGGCTCGACTCGGCCGGAGCGAATCAACGGTGAGGAGATTGGAGAGCGAATCGATCCCAAAAAGAGTACTCAACGATCATTATTGTGCGCGACGTGTTGATTTAAGGAATTTTAATTTAATTAAATTTAAAAAATATTTTTTATTCCCCTCGAAAATTCGGTAGCCTTCCGGCGTCCCCTTTCCGCTATGGGAGGTTGGGGAGGGCACTTGCCCTTTTGGCATGACTCGACCGGAGTGAATCAACAACGAGGAGATTAGGAGAGCAATCGAGTCCATTAGTGCCTGCGATCCCTCGGTCGAATCAAATCGACGACTGAGGGCTTCGGGGGACCGTATCAACCCCGGGACTTCCTTCAAATTGCTCCCAGCTGTTTGAAAATTCTCTCATTTCTCTCCATTTCTCTCTTTTTTAATAATTATATATTATATTGCAATAAAATATATATCATAATATAATATATAATATAATATAATATATTTATTATAATATAATATAACATTATATTATATTGTTATATTATACTATTATATTAATATATTAACATAATATAACATATATATATATATATATATATATATATATATATATATATATATATATATATATATATATATATATATATATATATATATATAACAGAGAGGGAGAGAGGCAGATCGGGAAGAGCCTAATCGGGCTAGGGCAAGGCAGCAGAGGTCATGCACAGGGGCGACTTGGTCGGCGACAGGTCAAGCCGAAGTCGGTCGGAGGCAAAGGCGGCAAGCCAGTGGGTCCTTGGTCAGTGACGAGTCAAGCCAAAGCAGGAGTTGCTTAGACATGGCGGCGGAGTTTTGTGCGGAAGAGGAGGTTGGAGTCGTCGATTGGAGATCAGGCCGGCGAGTAGAAGCGGCTGGAGGTTGGGCTGATGCAGGAGTCGGCGAGTGCAGGCGGATGGAGTTAACTTTGGCACAGGTAAGAGGCGGCTAGGTCGGAGACAGAGGCAGGCGTCGGTCGAGCTGGCTTCGGGCTTGGAGAAGACGACTGGTTGGACCGGATCAAGAGGTGGAGGCAGCGGTCAGTGTAGATGCAGGGAGGTGTCGACAGTCACGGCTATGTGCGAACGAGAGGAAGATTGGAAGAAACTCGATTTCGGCTCTGTGTAAGGCTTCGTTTGGTTTTTTTAGCTTTTTCGTTTCAAAAAACGTCGCTCCAAGAAATGGAGATTTTAAATGGAGAAGCTAATTCCATAATACTTCTCAAAACAATAAAGAAATGAAATTTCTAAAAAAGCACGTGTCACATTCAAACAGGAAAAAAGAAGAAATTATACCGTTTTGAAACGGAAAAAGCACTAGAAACGGACAAACAAACCAGGCCTAAGTTTCAAATTCCTTTCTCTCTCGTTTCTGTATGCGTGAGCCCCGAATGAGGAGGGATTCGTGTCTTTGAGGAAGTCGTGTGTCGTAGAGGAGAATGTGGGCAACGGTTTGAGGTCGTGCTGTGTGATCGTGGGTGATATCGGTTGCCTGAGTGACAGTTAGAGGTCAACATCTTTCAATTAAGTCATGTCCAACTTTAATTCAAAATTATTCTTCTCATCATTACACACTAAATAAATCAACCTACATTCTTTCTTTCAATTTACGCTAACTCAGTCCAAATCTGCAACTATAATTAAAGTTGTTTGGGATAGCTGCAGGATTTTATTAAACTAGTTGTGAAGTTGCAATGGAGAAATAACTTACTACTCCGGTTGCCAAAAAAAGCTTTTCACAACAAAAATTAAAGAAAAGCAGTGAATAAACATTAAGAAATTAGTAGCTAAACGAAATTGTAGGTGTTGTCTAAAAAACATAGTTAGAAAGTTCTCCTAAATAGAACCTACATCAAGATCTAAAAGCTTCGTCATGTCTTAGGCTTCGTTTGGGATGAGTTTTTTTACTATTTTCAAAAGCAGCTTTCTAGAACAAAAAATCAATGAAAGCAATTAAAAAGCTATGGCCAAAAGCTGTCGCAAACGAAGTCTTAGTTCTTGCATGTCTTAATGTAAGCATTAGTGCAATTTAATCGTCAACTTAAAAAAAATGTATTTGTAGAACCTTCCAATAAAATATATCTATCTAAAATTTTAACCAAGCTTTATTTTGATAGAAATTACCACAGATGTCACTTGTGATAAAAAATTTTAAGGGAAATAAACTTTCCGAGAAACTCAAACGGGAGTCTGTCGGTAGCCTGAAGGGTTGTTCAAAAGTCTTTCTAGAACAAATTTCACTATCGTGACCAGTCCATTATCCTGATCAAAGATTACAGGAAAAGCAATGCAGAGGTTGTCTCCTAGAATCCCAGAGTTGTTCTTTTCAAAGACTATTCAACAGAACATTTTCCACAAAGTTATTAATATATCATAAAAGAAAAGGAAAAAAAAAAGGACAGGATATTGTGATATGAAATACATTAACATAGAGTTAAAAGTTTTTAGAATTATTTAGTGATTAATATAATATAAATTTTAAAATAAATTTAATGACTTCCATGTGAATAGCAGTCAAGCCTTCTTTTTTTTTTTTTTTTTTAATGAAGTCAAGTCTTTCGCGCATCCCCCCTCCTTCCAGGCAATTTCACTTTAGCGTGGCCAATGGTCTTAATTTTCGACAACATAGGCCACCGTCCACCAGACTGCGAGCAGGCTATACTACATAATCAGCAAGCTTGAAAGAAATCCTTACTCCATATCCATCACTCAATCTCTCTCTCTCTCTCTCTCTCTCTCTCTCTCTCTCTCTCTCTCTCTCTCTCTCTTTCTCTAACAATGTCAGCAATTCAAACCCCATCATTGGCTACAACCAAGACAATACTCTCTGCTGCAGCCTCGCTCGCGGCCTCTGCAGTGCTCATCCGCACCATGGTCAATGAATTTCTCCCCCGCCCTATCAAAGACCACATCTTCTCCTTTACCTTCAGCTTCTTCACAAGATTCTCCTCTAAGCTCACCATCATCGTCCAAGAATTCAGTGGCATCTTGCCAAATGAGATGTACAAGGCTGCTGAGATTTACCTTAGCACCAAGATCTCTCCCGATACACGTTGCCTTCAAGTTGCAAAACAGGAGGACTCAAAGGCCTGGAGGTCACCATGGAGCAAGGGGAGACAGTTGTGGACTTCTTCCAAGGGATTAAATTTACATGGAAACTGGTATCCCAAGAGAAAAAGAAATCAGTTCTCAGCCACCGCCGCAACAACCCCTATATGACACTAATGCATGAGACCAAATTCTTTTTTCTCAGCTTTCACAAGAAACACAAGGACAAGGCACTCACTGCCTACTTGCCTCACATACTGCAGCAGTTTAAAAATATCAAGCAGGAAGAGAAGCCAATCAAAATTTATACCGGTAATTATGAGAACATTTATCATGGCATGATGATGGATGCGTGGAATGGAGTGAACCTCGACCACCCTGCGACCTTCGACACACTTGCAATGGATCCCGATCATAAAAGGTCAGTGAAGGAGGATCTGGAAAGGTTTGTAAGGAGGAAAGCTTACAACAGAAGAGTAGGGAAGGCATGGAAGAGAGGGTATCTGTTGTATGGGCCTCCAGGGACTGGGAAGTCCAGCCTCATAGCAGCAATTGCCAATTTCCTGAAGTTTGATATCTATGATCTTGAGCTGACAGAGGTACGGTCGAATTCTGCGTTGAGAAAATTGCTTGTTGGAACAGCGAATCGATCGATAATTGTGATCGAGGATATCGATTGCACAATAGAATTGCAGGAGAGGAAGAAGGAGGATGCAGTAGAATCAAGGGGTCGAAATAACTACCATGATGAAAAGGTTGGTATCTCTCTCGTAATTTGGTTTTTAACTCTCTACATGTAAAGCCTTTTTAGGAAACCAATGTTTGGGATTCTATTTTCACTATTTCTCAAAAAAACAAATAGTAGCTGTTGCTCCACTGATTTAAGTTCAATGGGTATGAGCTATCTATAGCTTGAAAATAAGTTTCTTTGGGCTTTATTAACTAAGATTTCAGGGGCATCTTGAGATTTTTGTGGCTTCAGCAGGTTCAAGTAACAATCAAATCCCATAACCGCACATACAAAAACTCTACTTTTCTTTGCTGAAGCATCAGTTTGAATAAAGCAGCAGACAAATAATTACTAAAAAACACTCTAAAATTACAAATACGCTTTTTTTTTTTTTTTTTTTGCAGGTTACACTATCAGGACTTCTCAACTTCATTGACGGTCTGTGGTCGAGCTGCGGAGATGAGAGAATCATCATCTTCACAACCAACCACAAAGAAAAGCTTGATTCTGCATTGCTGAGGCCAGGCAGGATGGATATGCACATCCATATGTCATATTGCAGCCCTTCTGGGTTCATGACTCTGCTCTCCAACTACCACAATGTTGATGACCATCCTCTCAAACCAGAGGTCGAGAGGCTACTGAGGGAGGTTGAAGCCACTCCAGCTGAGGTTGCCGAGGAGTTGATGAAGAGTGATGACAGTGATGATGCCATGCGATGCCTTATCAAGTTCTTGGAAGGGAAGAAGGTAGAAGCCAGTGAAGAAAACAAGAAGGACGAAGGCATGGACGTTGTGGAGAGTTCAGAGATTGAAGAACTCAAGGAAGGTGAGGAGGTAGAATCCGAGAAGCAAGAAAGCATGGTAGTGGAGGGCTCAGAGCTTTAAGAAGTTAGAGGGTCTCAAAAACTGCAGAAGTTAAGGGGCGGAGAAGGCTAGCTTCAGCTCCTATTCATACTCGCTAAATGAACTGTGCAACTTAATTTTGTTCATTTTGATTGTTCTGCATTTGTAACTTCATCGTACATGTTATTGTTGCAGTAACAAAGTAGGTGATGTCAAAGTTTTATTATAGGTGAGAAATTTGAGGGCAGAGCCCAGTAAAATACATCAACATGAACAAAATATATAATAACCCTTCAAAAAGATATAACAAAAGAGATTAATAAAATGAAACTAAAAGAATTCAAACTACATAAAAGACAAAATGGCCTACTTAGGTGAGAAATCAGTAAGGATCATTATTGATGCATCATAGAGGCTAACTTAAAACGAATTTAGGGCAAAGCCATCAAAAGAGACAATCAAAAATAGCTTGCATAGCAGTAACAAAAACAAAATCTTTCAATCAAGTGAGAACAAAATATTCCGAAGAGAATAAGTTCTGAAAGGGATGAAGCTAACAAATT